>OV050031.1:64167030-64444606 GCA_920105625.2 Clusia tigrina
TTGGCCTGTGAATGTTAGAGTTCGCCCCTTCAAAAATTTTCAAAGAGAGGGCATGAGAAACCAGAAAGATTAACAGAAATTCATGCTAAAAGTAAAGGTGAACGTAAGCTGCAACTTTATTTCCAAAGTATGTCTGGCACTAGAGGAAAAGCACAAACCATTTTCATCTGGTCATCTCATCAGGACTATGATATCATTGTTTTTGTAGAGACGTGGCTTAATTCGGATTTTTATGATGGTGAATTTTTTGACAGCAAGTTATACCAAGTTTATCGGAAAGATAGAGATGCTGTTAAGACTGGTCTCTGTCGTGGGGGTGGCATACTTATTGCTGTCAAGAGTAATCTATGTTCGACTCTTTGTTTACTGTCAGAACCGGATACTTTATTAGACCAATTATGCGTTTCTATTGCTGGACCAAATGGATCACTCTATCTTTGCACCTCATATATACCACCTAATAGTGCGGATAGTATTTATGCTGCCCATGTGGACAATATTATTTCTTTGCACTCTTCGTTGGATAATAGCAGTCATATATGTGTTTTGGGAGATTTTAATTTAAATAGAATTGTCTGGATGCACTTAGCGGGAGATTTAATTCCCTCTAATGTTAACCAGTCCCATGAAATTAATTTAATTGACAGTTTTTTAAGTATTAATTTATCTCAAATTAATTATTTGGAGAATAGGTTACATAAAATTCTTGATTTAATTTTTGTTTCTTCTGATATTAAATATAATTTATTTGAATGTCCGTATCCAATTTCGCCTCCTGGCTTACATCATTTAGCTTTGATTTTAGAAATTGAATTTTATGAATTTATTAAAAGCCAACAAGCTTACAATAAATTTAATTTCAATTCATGCGATTACAACAGATTAAATAAATAATATTTTTAATGAAGTCAATTGGAATGATTTATTTATGGATAAAAGTACAGCGACTTGCTACGATATTTTTAAATCTCAAGTTTTAAGAATTTGTGAAAGCCATATTCCATGTGTTCCTCAAAATAAACATAAACTGCCCTGGTACACTACTGGCTTGAAGAAAATAAAAAATTTGCGCAATAAATTTTTCAAATTATTTCAAAGCAGTAATGATATCAATGATAAACTGAAATATGAGCATTATTCGAGGGAATTTAATTTTTTGAATAAGTTTTTGTATAAACAATATGTTCTTAAGTATGAATCTACTATAATTTCTAATCCGAAATCGTTTTGGAGTTATATCCAATCTAAAAAGGATGGATCTAATATTCCTACGTCAATGTTTTTAAATGATAAGAAATCTTTTCGTCTGTCTGACACCGTTGATCTCTTTGCTGATTATTTTAAATCGAATTACACAAATGATGATTCTTGGTACAATTCATGTATTCTTAATAATATAGATGAGTTTTTAGACATTGGTGAAGTTTCAATATCTGTTGAGGAGGTTTTAAATGCATTGGTAGATTTGAAAATCTCCGTAAAAGCTGATATTGATGGTTTATCATCTATATTGCTGGTTAAATGTGCTAATGCCTTAGCTTTGCCTTTGTGTCAAGTTTTTAATAAATCATTAATGTCTGGAACTTTTATTGATTGCTGGAAAATTGCTTCTATTACTCCTACCTTTAAAAGTGGTGTAAAAAATAATGTGTCCAATTATCGTCCAATCTCTAAGTTATCTAATGTTTCAAAGTTATTCGAGTCTATCATTAAGTTCAAACTATATTTCTTAGTTAAGCGTCATATTTGTATTGAACAACATGGGTTTGTCTCTGGGAGGTCAACAGTGACTAATCTTGCACTTTTTGCAAACTATTGTGTCTCATCTTTTGTACTTGGACATCAAGTGGATGTCATATATACTGATTTTTCAAAGGCTTTTGATGTAGTTTCGCACTCTGTCTTGATTAGTAAACTTGGTAAAATGGGCTGCCATTCGGCTTTTTTGAAGTGGATTAAATCGTATCTAAGTTATAGACGTTGTTATGTTTCCATTAATAACACGAATTCCTATATCTTTATGGCTACTTCTGGAGTTCCGCAAGGTAGTATTCTTGGGCCTTTGCTCTTTGTACTATATATTAATGATATTCGTAAATGTTTTTCTTATGCTAAATTTCTGTTGTATGCGGATGATTTAAAGTTATTTGTTCGAGTTCAGAGTATTGCTGATTTTGTTTTATTACAATCTGACCTTAATAAAGTTGTTGAATGGAGTATGTGTAATGGTTTCTGCTTAAATATTGGGAAATGTTCTAGTGCAACGTTTAGTAAATGTAACAATGTAATTGCAACTACTTATAGCATGTCTGGTTGTCCACTTCAAAAACATGACATTATCCGTGACTTAGGGGTAATATTTGACTCTAAGTTTACATTTGTCGAACACTTGAACTTCATTTTGCCCAAAGTTTATTCGCTTCTTGCTTTCGTTCGGAGGAATAGTGTTGAATTCAGTGATCCGCATACAAGAAAATCGCTCTATATATCCTTGGTTAGATCAAGATTAGAATATGCTTCTCTGATTTGGAATCCATCATATGCGATTCATTCATCTAGATTGGAAAGAGTACAAAAAATTGCTACCAAATATATGTTACAATCCACTAGTTTTAATGTTATGATGCCGTCGTATAATGCTCGTTGTTTGTTAATGGGATTGAAACTTCTTGAATCGAGAAGAAAGATTAATTCAATAATGTTTATTTTCGACATAATCGCTGGGAATATTGATGATCCCACCTTACTTAATCTTGTAAATTTTAATATACCTATGAGGCAGTTGCGCTTCCCTAAATTATTCTTTATTAAATGTCATCGTACTAACTATGCTCTAAGTGAACCTTTAACTAGAGCATTGTCTTTATGTAACTCATTGTCAATTAATAATTGTATTGATTTCTCATTGTCTAAATTTACTTTTAAAAATTTCATTGTTAATTTATCCTAATGTTGGTTTTCAATGTTATCTGTCACTTTAAATTTATATATTATGTTAAATCTTATTAATGTGTATTTTTACTCACTTCATATTAACTCTAGTCTGTAAGGATTTCTGTTATCCATAGACTCAATAAAGATAAAGAAGAAAGAGAGATATAGGTATAGAGAAGGCAGCAGACAACCCAATCGACAGCGGCAGCGACCGAGAAGCCTACAGAGACGAAGACAGAGGCTGCGAATCCGACTGAGACGCCGACTGAGGCAGATAATGGTAGATATAGGCATAGAGAAGGCAGGAGACCCCCAATTGACAGCGGCAGCGACTGAGACGCCTACAGAGACGCTGACAGAGGCTGCGACGCCGACTGAGGCAGATAGGGGTAGATATAGGTATAGAGAAAGCAGCAGACAACCCAATCGACAGCGGCAGCGACTAAGAAGCCGACTGAGACGCCGACTGAGGCAGATAGGGGTAGATATAGGCATACAGAAGGCAGCAGTCCCCCCAATCGACATCTGCAGCGACTGAGACGCCTACTGATATGCTGACAGAGGCTGCGACGCCGACTGAAGCAGATAGTGGTAAATATAGGCTTAGAGAAGGCAGCAGACCCCCCAATCGACAGCGGCAGCGACTGAGACACCTACAGAGACGCTGACAGAGGCTGCGACGCCGACTGAGACGCCGACTGAGGCAGTTAGGGGTGGATATAGGCATAGAGAAGGCAGCAGAACCCCCCTATCGACAGCGGCAGTGACTGAGATGCCTACAGAGACGCTGACAGAGGCTGCGACGCCGACTGAGACTTCGATTGAGGCAGATAGGGGTAGATATAGGCAAAGAGAAGGCAGCAGACCCCCCAATCGACAGCGGCAGCGACTGAGACGCCTACAGAGATGCTGACAGAGGCTGCGACGCAGACTGAGGCAGATAGGGATAGATATAGGTATAGAAAAGGCAGCAGACCCCCCAATCGACAGCGGCAGCGACTGGGACGCCTACAGAGACGCTGACAGAGGCTGCGACGCCGACTGAGACGCCGACTGAGGCAGATAGGGGTAGATATAGGCATAGAGAAGGCTGCAGACCCCCCAATCGACAGCGGCAGCGACTGAGACGCCTACAGAGATGCTGACAGAGGCTGCGACGCCGACCGAGGCAGATAGGGATAGATATTGGCATAGAGAGAGCAGCAGATCCCCCCCAATTGAAAGCGGCAGTGACTGAGACGCCAACAGATACGCTGACAGAGGCTGCGACGCCAACTGGGGCAGATAGGGGTAGATATAGGTATAAAGAAGGCAGCAGACAACCCAATCGGCAGCGGCAGCGACTGAGAAGCCTACTGAGACGCTGACGGAGGCTGCGACGCCCACTGATTCGTCGATTGAGGCAGATAGGGGTAGATATTGGCAAAGAAAAGGCAGCAGACCCCCTTATCGATAGCGGCAGCGACTGAGATGCCTACAGAGACGCTGACGGAGGCTGCGACGCCCACTGAGACGTCGATTGAGGCAGATAGGGGTAGATATTGGCAGAGAAAAGGCAGCAGACCCCCAATCGACAGCGGCAGCGACTGAGACTCCTACAGAGATGCTGACAGAGGCTGCGACGCCGACCGACGCAGATAGGGGTAGATATAGGCATTGAGATGGCAGCAGACCCCCCAATCGACAGCGGAAACGGGTGAGACGCCTACAGAGAAGCTGACAGAGGCTGGGACTCCGACTGAGACGCCGACTGACGCAGATGGGGTAGATATAGGCATAGAGAAGACAGGAGACCCCCCAATCGACAGCGGCAGCGACTGAGACGGCTACAGAAATGCTGACAGAGGCTGCGACGCAGACTGAGGCAGATAGGGGTAGATATAGGCACAGAGAAGGCAGCAGACCCACCAATTGACAGCAGCAGCAACTGAGACGCCTACAGAGACGCTGACAGGGCTGTAACGCCTACTGAGACGCCGAGTGAGGCAGATAGGGGTGGATATAGGCATAGAGAAGGCAGCAGACACCCCAACTGAGAAGCCGACTGAGACGCCGACTGAGGCAGATAGGGGTAGATATAGGCACAGTGAAGGCAGCAGACCCCCCTTATCGACAGCGGCAGCGACTGAGATGCCTACAGGGACGCTGACGGAGGCTGCGACGCCCACTGAGACGTCGATTGAGGCAGATAGGGGTAGCTATAGGCAAAGAGAAGGCAGCAGCCCCCAATCGACAGCGGCAGCGACTGAGACTCCTACAGAGATGCTGACAGAGGCTGCGACGCCGACCGAGGCAGATAGGGGTAGATATAGGCATAGAGATGGCAGCAGACCCCCCAATCGACAGCGGAAACGGGTGAGACGCCTACAGGGAAGCTGACAGGGGCTGGGACTCCGACTGAGACGCCGACTGACGCAGATGGGGTAGATATAGGCATAGAGAAGACAGGAGACCCCCCCCAATCGACAGCGGCAGCGACTGAGACGGCTACAGAAATGCTGACAGAACCTGCGACGCAGACTGAGGCAGATAGGGGTAGATATAGGCATAGAGAAGGCAGCAGACCCACCAATTGACAGCAGCAGCAACTGAGACGCCTACAGAGACGCTGGCAGGGGCTGTAACGCCTACTGAGACGCCGAGTGAGGCAGATAGGGGTGGATATAGGCATAGAGAAGGCAGCAGACACCCCAATCGACAGCGGCAGCGACTGCGAAGCCTACAGAGACGTTGACAGAGGCTGCGACGCCGACTGAGACGTCGAATGCGGCAGATAGGGATAGATATAGGCATAGAGAAGGCAGCAGCGACTGAGACACCTACAGAGACGCTGGCAGAGGCTGCGACGCCGACTGAGACGCCGAATGAGGCAGATAGGGATAGATATAGGCATAGAGAAGGCAGCAGACACCCCAATCGACAACGGCAGCGACTGAGACGCCTACAGAGACGTTGACAGAGGCTGTGACGCCGACTGACACGCCGACTGAGGCAGATAGGGGTAGATATAGGCATACAGAAGGCAGCAGACCCCCCCAATCGACAGCGGCAGTGACTGAGACGCCTACAGAGATACTGACAGAGGCTGCGACGCCGACTGAGGCAGATAGGTTTAGATATAGGCATAATGAACGCAGCATACTCCCCCAATCGACAGCGGCAACTGCTGAGACGCTTACAGAGACGCTGACAGAGGCTGCGACGCCGACTGAGATGCCGACTGAGGCAGATAAGGGTAGATATCGGCATAGAGAAGGCAGTCGACCCCCCAATCGACAGCGGCAGCGACTGAGACGCTTCCAGAGACGCTGACAGAGGCTGCGACGCCGACTGAGACGCCGACTGAGATGCCTACTGAGGCAGATAGGTGTAGATATAGGCATAGAGAATGCAGCAGACCCCCAATCAACAGCGGCAGTAACTGAGACGCCTACAGAGACGCTGACAGAGGCTGCGACGCCGACTGAGGCAGATAGGGGTAGATATGGGAATAAAGAAGGCAGCAGACTCCCCCAATCGACAGCGGAAACTGCTGAGACGCTTACAGAGACGCTGACAGAGGCTGCGACGCCGACTGAGATGCCGACTGAGGCAGATAAGGGCAGATATCAGCATACAGAAGGCATTAGACCCCCCAATCGACAGCGGCAGCGACTGCGACGCCTACAGAGACGCCGACTGAGATGCCGACTGAGGCAGATAGGGGTAGATATAGGCATAGATTAGGCAGCAGACCCCCCAATCGACAGCGGCAGCGACTGAGACGCCTACACAGACGCCGACTGAGATGCCGACTGAGGCAGATAGAGGTAGATATCGGCATAGAGAAGGCAGTAGACCCCCCAATCGACAGCGGCAGCGACTGAGACGCCTCCAGAGACGCTGACAGAGGCTGCGACGCCGACTGAGACGCCGACTGAGATGCCTACTGAGGCAGATAGGTGTAGATATAGGCATAGAGAATGCAGCAGACCCCCAATCAACAGCGGCAGTGACTGAGACGCCTACAGAGACGCTGACAGAGGCTGCGACGCCGACTGAGGCAGATAGGGGTAGATATGGGAATAAAGAAGGCAGCAGACTCCCCCAATCGACAGCGGAAACTGCTGAGACGCTTACAGAGACGCTGACAGAGGCTGCGACGCCGACTGAGATGCCGACTGAGGCAGATAAGGGTAGATATCAGCATACAGAAGGCTTTAGACCCCCCAATCAACAGCGGCAGCGACTGAGACGCCTACAGAGATGCTGACAGAGGCTGCGACGCCGACCGAGGCAGATAGGGGTAGATATAGGCATAGAGATAGCAGCAGATCCCCCCAATTGAAAGCGGAAGTGACTGAGACACCAACAAAGACGCTGACAGAGGCTGCGACGCCAACTGAGGCATATAGTGGTAGATATAGGTATAAAGAAGACAGCAGACAACCCAATCGGCAGCGGCAGCGACTGAGAAGCCGACTGAGACGCCGACTGAGGCAGATTGTGGTAGATATAGGCATAGAGAAGGCAGCAGACCCCCCAATCAACAGCGGCAGCGACTGAGACGCCTACAGAGACGCTGACAGGGGCTGTGACACCTACTGAGACAACGACTGAGGCAGATAGATATAGATATAGGCAAAGAGAAGGCAGCAGACCCCCCAATCGACAGCGGCAGCGACTGAGACGCCTACAGAGACGCTGACAGAGTCTGCGACGCCGACTGAGATGCCGACTGAGGCAGATAGAGGTAGATATCGGCATATAGAAGGCAGTAGACCCCCCAATCGACAGCGGCAGCGACTGAGACGCCTCCAGAGACGCTGACAGAGGCTGCGACGCCGACTGAGACGCCGACTGAGATGCCTACTGAGGCAGATAGGGGTAGATATAGGCATAGAGAATGCAGCAGACCCCCAATCAACAGCGGCAGTGACTGAGACGCCTACAGAGACGCTGACAGAGGCTGCGACGCCGACCGAGGCAGATAGGGGTAGATATAGGCATAGAGAAAGCAGCAGATCCCCCCCATTGAAAGCGGCAGTGACTGAGACGCCAACAGAGACGATGACAGAGACTGCTACGCCGACTGAGGCAGATAGTGGTAGATATAGGTATAAAGAAGGCAGTAGACAACCCAATCGGCAGCGGCAGCGACTGAGAAGCCGACTGAGACGCCGACTGAGGCAGATAAGGGTATATATAGGCACAGAGAAGGCAGCAGACCCCCCCAATCAACAGCGGCAGTGACTGAGACGCCTACAGAGACGCTGACAGGGGCTGTGACACCTACTGAGACAACGACTGAGGCAGATAGATATAGATATAGGCAAAGAGAAGGCAGCAGACCCCCCAATCGACAGCGGCAGCGACTGAGACGCCTACAGAGACGCTGACAGAGGCTGCGACGCTGACTGACACGCCGACTGAGGCAGATAGGGGTAGATATAGGCATACAGAAGGCAGCAGACCCCCCAATCGACAGCGGCAGCGACTGAGACGCCTACAGAGATACTGACAGAGGCTGCGACGCCGACAGATGCAGATAGGAGTAGATATAGGCATAGAGAAGGCAGCAGACCCACCAATTGACAGCAGCAGCGACTGAGACGCCTACAGAGACGCTGACAGGGGCTGTGACGCCGACTGAAACGCCGACTGACGCATATGGGGTAGATATAGGCATAGAGAAGACAGGAGGCCCCCCAAGCGACAGCGGCAGTGACTGAGACGCCTACAGAGATGCTGACAGAGGCTCCGACGCCGACTGAGACGCCGAATGAGACGCCGACAGAGGCAGATATGGGTAAATATAGGCTAAGAGTAGGCAGCAGACCCCCCAAACAACAGCGGCAGCGACTGAGATGCCTACAGAAATGCTGACACAAGCTGCGACGCCGACAGATGCAGATAGGAGTAGATATAGGCATAGAGAAGGCAGCAGACCCACCAATTGACAGCAGCAGCGACTGAGACGCCTACAGAGACGCTGACAGGGGCTGTGACGCCTACTGAGACGCCAACTGAGGCAGATAGTGGTAGATATAGGCATCGAGAAGCCAGCAGACCCGCCAATCGACAGCGGCAGCGACTGAGACGCCTACAGAGACGCTGACAGAGGCTGCGACGCAGACTGAGGCAGATAGGGGTAGATATAGGTATAGAGAAGGCAGTAGACAACCCAATCGACAGCGGCAGCGACTGAGAAGCCTACTGAGAATCCGACTGAGGCAGATAGTGGCAGATATAGGCATAGAGAAGGCAGCAGACACCCCAATCGACAGCGGCAGCGACTGAGACGCCTACAGAGAAACTGACTGGGGCTGTGACGGCTACTGAGTCGCCGACTGAGGCAGATAGTGGTAGATACAGGCATCGAGAGGCCAGCAGACCCTCCAATCGACAGCGGCAGCGACTGAGACGCCTACAGAAATGCTGACAGAGGGTGCGACGCAGACTGAGGCAGATAGGGGTAGATATAGGCATAGTGAATGCAGCAGACCCCCCCATTCGACAGCGGCAGCGACTGAGACGTCTACAGAGACGCTGAAAGAGGCTGCGACGCCGACTGAGGCAGATAGGGGTAGATATGGGTATAGAGAAGGCAGCAGACAACCCAATCGACAGCGGCAGCGACTGAGAAGCCGACTGAGACGCCGACTGAGGCAGATAGTGGTAGATATAGGCATAGAGAAGGCAGCAGTCCCCCCAATCGACAGCGGCAGCGACTGAGACGCCTACAGAGACGCTGACAGAGGCTGCGACGCCGACTGAGACGGCGACTGAGACGCCGACTGAGGCAGATAGGGGTAGATATAGGCATACAGAAGGCAGCAGTCCCCCCAATCGACAGCGGCAGCGACTGAGACGCCTGCAGAAATGCTGACAGAGGCTGCGACGCCACCTGAGGCAGATAGTGGTAGATATAGGCATAGAGAAAGCAGCAGACCCCCCAATCGACAGAGGCGGCGACTGAGACGCCTACAGAGACGCTGACAGAGGCTGCGACGCCGACTGAGGCGCCGACTGAGGTAGATTGGGGTAGATATAGGCATAGAGAAGGCAGCAGACCACCCAATCGGCAGCGGCAGCGACTGAGACGCCTACAGAGACTCTGACAGAGGCTTCGGCGCCGATTGAGAAGCCGACTGAGGCAGATATGGGTAGATATAGGCATAGAGAAGGCAGCAGACCCCCCAATCGACAGCGGCAGCGACTGAGACGCCTACAGAGATGCTGACAGAGGCTGCGACACCGACCGAGGCAGATAGGGGTAGATATAGGCATAGAGAAAGCAGCAGATCCCACCCAATTGAAAGCGGCAGTGACTGAGACGCCAACGGAGACGCTGACAGAGGCTGCGATGCCGACTGAGGCAGATAGGTGTAGATATAGGTATAAAGAAGGCAGCAGACAACCCAATCGGCAGCGGCAGCGACTGAGACGCCGACTGGGACGTCGAATGCGGCAGATAGGGATAGATATAGGCATAGAGAAGGCAGCAGCGACTGAGACGCCTACAGAGACGCTGGCAGAGGGTGCGACGCCGACTGAAACGCCGAATGAGGCAGATAGGGATATATATAGGCATAGAGAAGGCAGCAGACACCCCAATCGACAACGGCAGCGACTGAGACGCCTACAGAGACGTTGACAGAGGCTGTGACGTCGACTGACAGGCCGACTGAGGCAGATAGAGGTAGATATCGGCATAGAGAAGGCAGCAGACTCCCCAATCGACAGCGGCAGCGACTGAGACGCCTCCAGAGACGCTGACAGAGGCTGCGACGCCAACTGAGACGCCGACTGAGATGCCTACTGAGGCAGATAAGGGTAGATATGGGCATAGAGAAGGCAGCAGAGCCCCCAATCGACAGCGGCAGCGACTGAGACCCCTACAGAGAAGCTGACAGGGGCTGTGACGCCGACTGAGGCAGATAGTGGTAGATATAGGCATGAAGAAGCCAGCAGACCCCCAATCGACAGCGGCAGCGACTGAGACGCCTACAGAAATGCTGACAGAGGCCGCGACGCAGACAGAGGCAGATAGGGGTAGATATAGGCATAGAGAAGGCAGCAGACACCCCAATCCAGTGCTGCAGCGACTGAGACGCCTACAAAGAATCTGACAGGGGCTGTGACGCCTACTGTGACGCCGACTGAGCCAGATAGTGGTAGATATAGGCATAGAGAAGGCAGCAGACCCCCAATCGACAGCGGCAGCGACTGAGACTCCTACAGAAATGCTGACAGATGCTGCGACGCAGACTGAGGCAGATAGGGGTAGATATAGGCATAGAAAAGGCAGCAAACCCCCCAATCGACAGCGGCAGCGACTGAGACACCTACAGAGATGCTGACAGAGGCTTCGAATCCGACTGAGACGCCGACTGAGGCAGATAGGGGTGGATATAGGCATAGAGAAGGCAGCAGAAGCCCCCTATCGACAGCGGCAGTGACTGAGATGCCTACAGAGGCGCTGACAGAGGCTGCGACGCCGACTGAGACGTCGATTGAGGCAGATAGGGGTAGATATAGGCAAAGAGAAGGCAGCAGACCCCCAATCGACAGCGGCAGCGACTGAGACGCCTACAGAGATGCTGATAGAGGCTGCGACGCAGACTGAGGCAGATAGGGGTAGATATAGGCATAGAGAAGGCAGCAGACCCCCCAATCGACAGCGGCAGCGACTGAGACGTCTACAGAAATGCTGACAGAGGCTGCGGCGCAGACTGAGGCAGTTAGGGGTAGATATAGGCATAGAGAAGGCAGCAAACCCCCCAATCGACAGCGGCAGCGACTGAGACGCCTACAGAGACGCTGGCAGAGGCTGCGAATCCGACTGAGACGCCGACTGAGGCAGATAGGGGTAGATATAGGCACAGAGAAGGCAGCAGACCCCCCAATCGACAGCGGCAGCGACTGAGATGCCTACAGAGACGCTGACAGAGTCTGCGACGCCGACTGAGACGTCGATTGAGGCAGATAGGGATAGATATAGGCATAGAGAAGGCAGCAGCGACTGAGACGCCTACAGAGACGCTGGCAGAGGCTGCGACGCCGACTGAGACGTCGATTGAGGCAGATAGGGGTAGATATAGGCATAGAGAAGGCAGCAAACCCCCCAATCGACAGCGGCAGCGACTGAGACGCCTACAGAGACGCTGGCAGTGGCTGCGAATCCGACTGAGACGCCGACTGAGGCAGATAGGGGTAGATATAGGCACAGAGAAGGCAGCAGACCCCCCCAATCGACAGCGGCAGCGACTGAGATGCCTACAGAGACGCTGACAGAGGCTGCGACGCCGACTGAGACGTCGATTGAGGCAGATAGGGGTAGATATAGGCATAGAGAAGGCAGCAAACCCCCCAATCGTCAGCGGCAGCGACTGAGACGCCTACAGAGACGCTGACAGAGGCTGCGACGCCGACTGAGGCTGATAGGGGTGGTTATATATGCATAGAAAAGGCAGCAAACCCCCCAATCGACAGCGGCAGCGACTGAGACGCCTACAGAGACGCTGACAGAAGCTACGACGCCGATTGCTGCAGATAGGAGTAGATATAGGCATAGAGAAGGCAGCAGACCCACCAATTGACAGCAGCAGCGACTGAGACGCCTACAGAGACGCTGGCAGAGGCTGCGACGCCGACTGAGACGCCGAATGAGGCAGATATGGGTATATATAGGCATAGAGAAGGCAGCAGACCCCCCCAATCGACAGCGGTAGCGACTGAGACGCCTACAGAGACGCTGACAGAGGCTGCGACGCCGACTGAGGCAGATAGGGGTAGATATAGGTATAGAGAAAGCAGCAGACAACCCAATCGACAGCGGCAGCGACTGAGAAGCCGACTGAGAATCCGACTGTGGCAGATAGTGGCAGATATAGGCATATAGAAGGCAGCAGACCCCCCAATCGACAGCGGCAGCGACTGAGATGCCTACAGAGACACTGACAGAGGCTGCGACGCCGACTGAGACGTCGATTGAGGCAGATAGGGGTAGATATAGGCATACAGAAGCCAGCAGACTCCCCAATCGACAGCGGCAGCGACTGAGACGCCTACAGAAATGCTGACAGAGGCTGCGACGCAGACTGAGGCAGATAGGGGTAGATATAGGCATAGAGAATGCAGCATACCCCCCAATTGACAGCGGCAGTGACTGAGACGCCTACAGAGACGCTGACAGAGGCTCCGACGCCGACTGAGACGCCGAATGAGAAGCCGACTGAGGCAGATATGGGTAGATATAGGCAGAGAGTAGGCAGCAGACCCCCCAAACAACAGCGGCAGCGACTGAGATGCCTACAGAAATGCTGACAGAAGCTGCGACGCCGACTGATGCAGATAGGAGTAGATATAGGCATAGAGAAGGCAGCAGTTCCAACAATTGACAGCATCAGCGACTGAGACGCCTACAGAGACGCTGACAGGGGCTGTGACGCCTACTTAGACGCCGACTGAGGCAGATAGGGGTGGATATAGGCTTAGAGAAGGCAGCAGACCCCCCAATCGACAGCGGGAGCGACTGAGACGCCTACAGAGACGCTGACAGAGGCTGCGACGCCGACTGAGTCGTCGAATGCGGCAGATAGGGATAAATATAGGCATAGAGAAGGCAGCAGAGACTGAGACGCCAACAGAGACGCTGGCAGAGGCTGCGACGCCGACTGAGACGCCGACTGAGGCAGATAGGGGTAGATATAGGCATAGAGAAGGCAGCAGAACCCCAATCGACAGCGGCAGCGACTGAGACGCCTACAGAGACGCTGACAGAGGCTGCGACGCCGACTGAGGCAGATAGGGGTAGATATAGGCATAGAGAAGGCAGCAGACCCCCCAATCGACAGCGGCAGCGACTGAGACTCCTACAGAGACGCTGACAGAGGCTGCGAATCCGACTGAGACGCCGACTGAGGCAGATAATGGTAGATATAGGCATAGAGAAGGCAGGAGACCCCCCAATTAACAGCGGCAGCGACTGAGACGCCTACAGAGACGCTGACAGAGGCTGCGACGCCGACTGAGGCAGATAGGGGTAGATATAGGTATAGAGAAAGCAGCAGACAACCCAATCGACAGCGGCAGCGACTGAGAAGCCGACTGAGACGCCGACTGAGGCAGATAGTGATAGATATAGGCATAGAGAAGGCAACAGACCCCCCAATCGACAGCGGCAGCGACTGAGACGCCTACAGAGACGCTGACAGAGGCTGCGACGCCGACAGATGCAGATAGGAGTAGATATAGGCATAGAGAAGGCAGCAGACCCACCAATTGACAGCAGCAGCGACTGAGACGCCTACAGAGACGCTGACAGGGGCTGTGACGCCGACTGAAACGCCGACTGACGCATATGGGGTAGATATAGGCATAGAGAAGACAGGAGGCCCCCCAATCGACAGCGGCAGTGACTGAGACGCCTACAGAGATGCTGACAGAGGCTCCGACGCCGACTGAGACGCCGAATGAGACGCCGACAGAGGCAGATATGGGTAAATATAGGCAGAGAGTAGGCAGCAGACCCCCCAAACAACAGCGGCAGCGACTGAGATGCCTACAGAAATGCTGACACAAGCTGCGACGCCGACAGATGCAGATAGGAGTAGATATAGGCATAGAGAAGGCAGCAGACCCACCAATTGACAGCAGCAGCGACTGAGACGCCTACAGAGACGCTGACAGGGGCTGTGACGCCTACTGAGACGCCAACTGAGGCAGATAGTGGTAGATATAGGCATCGAGAAGCCAGCAGACCCGCCAATCGACAGCGGCAGCGACTGAGACGCCTACAGAGACGCTGACAGAGGCTGCGACGCAGACTGAGGCAGATAGGGGTAGATATAGGTATAGAGAAGGCAGTAGACAACCCAATCGACAGCGGCAGCGACTGAGAAGCCTACTGAGAATCCGACTGAGGCTGTGACGGCTACTGAGTCGCCGACTGAGGCAGATAGTGGTAGATACAGGCATCGAGAGGCCAGCAGACCCTCCAATCGACAGCGGCAGCGACTGAGACGCCTACAGAAATGCTGACAGAGGGTGCGACGCAGACTGAGGCAGTTAGGGGTAGATATAGGCATAGAGAAGGCAGCAAACCCCCCAATCGACAGCGGCAGCGACTGAGACGCCTACAGAGACGCTGGCAGAGGCTGCGAATCCGACTGAGACGCCGACTGAGGCAGATAGGGGTAGATATAGGCACAGAGAAGGCAGCAGACCCCCCAATCGACAGCGGCAGCGACTGAGATGCCTACAGAGACGCTGACAGAGGCTGCGACGCCGACTGAGACGTCGATTGAGGCAGATAGGGATAGATATAGGCATAGAGAAGGCAGCAGCGACTGAGACGCCTACAGAGACGCTGGCAGAGGCTGCGACGCCGACTGAGACGTCGATTGAGGCAGATAGGGGTAGATATAGGCATAGAGAAGGCAGCAAACCCCCCAATCGACAGCGGCAGCGACTGAGACGCCTACAGAGACGCTGGCAGTGGCTGCGAATCCGACTGAGACGCCGACTGAGGCAGATAGGGGTAGATATAGGCACAGAGAAGGCAGCAGACCCCCCCAATCGACAGCGGCAGCGACTGAGATGCCTACAGAGACGCTGACAGAGGCTGCGACGCCGACTGAGACGTCGATTGAGGCAGATAGGGGTAGATATAGGCATAGAGAAGGCAGCAAACCCCCCAATCGTCAGCGGCAGCGACTGAGACGCCTACAGAGACGCTGACAGAGGCTGCGACGCCGACTGAGGCTGATAGGGGTGGTTATATATGCATAGAAAAGGCAGCAAACCCCCCAATCGACAGCGGCAGCGACTGAGACGCCTACAGAGACGCTGACAGAAGCTACGACGCCGATTGCTGCAGATAGGAGTAGATATAGGCATAGAGAAGGCAGCAGACCCACCAATTGACAGCAGCAGCGACTGAGACGCCTACAGAGACGCTGGCAGAGGCTGCGACGCCGACTGAGACGCCGAATGAGGCAGATATGGGTATATATAGGCATAGAGAAGGCAGCAGACCCCCCAATCGACAGCGGTAGCGACTGAGACGCCTACAGAGACGCTGACAGAGGCTGCGACGCCGACTGAGGCAGATAGGGGTAGATATAGGTATAGAGAAAGCAGCAGACAACCCAATCGACAGCGGCAGCGACTGAGAAGCCGACTGAGAATCCGACTGTGGCAGATAGTGGCAGATATAGGCATATAGAAGGCAGCAGACCCCCCAATCGACAGCGGCAGCGACTGAGATGCCTACAGAGACACTGACAGAGGCTGCGACGCCGACTGAGACGTCGATTGAGGCAGATAGGGGTAGATATAGGCATACAGAAGCCAGCAGACTCCCCAATCGACAGCGGCAGCGACTGAGACGCCTACAGAAATGCTGACAGAGGCTGCGACGCAGACTGAGGCAGATAGGGGTAGATATAGGCATAGAGAATGCAGCAGATCCCCCCCAATTGACAGCGGCAGTGACTGAGACGCCTACAGAGACGCTGACAGAGGCTCCGACGCCGACTGAGACGCCGAATGAGAAGCCGACTGAGGCAGATATGGGTAGATATAGGCAGAGAGTAGGCAGCAGACCCCCCAAACAACAGCGGCAGCGACTGAGATGCCTACAGAAATGCTGACAGAAGCTGCGACGCCGACTGATGCAGATAGGAGTAGATATAGGCATAGAGAAGGCAGCAGTTCCAACAATTGACAGCATCAGCGACTGAGACGCCTACAGAGACGCTGACAGGGGCTGTGACGCCTACTTAGACGCCGACTGAGGCAGATAGGGGTGGATATAGGCTTAGAGAAGGCAGCAGACCCCCCAATCGACAGCGGCAGCGACTGAGACACCTACAGAGACGCTGACAGAGGCTGCGACGCCGACTGAGTCGTCGAATGCGGCAGATAGGGATAAATATAGGCATAGAGAAGGCAGCAGAGACTGAGACGCCAACAGAGACGCTGGCAGAGGCTGCGACGCCGACTGAGACGCCGAATGAGGCAGATATGGGTAGATATAGGCATAGAGAAGGCAGCAGAACCCCAATCGACAGCGGCAGCGACTGAGACGCCTACAGAGACGCTGACAGAGGCTGCGACGCCGACTGAGGCAGATAGGGGTAGATATAGGCATAGAGAAGGCAGCAGACCCCCCAATCGACAGCGGCAGCGACTGAGACTCCTACAGAGACGCTGACAGAGGCTGCGAATCCGACTGAGACGCCGACTGAGGCAGATAATGGTAGATATAGGCATAGAGAAGGCAGGAGACCCCCCAATTGACAGCGGCAGCGACTGAGACGCCTACAGAGACGCTGACAGAGGCTGCGACGCCGACTGAGGCAGATAGGGGTAGATATAGGTATAGAGAAAGCAGCAGACAACCCAATCGACAGCGGCAGCGACTGAGAAGCCGACTGAGACGCCGACTGAGGCAGATAGTGATAGATATAGGCATAGAGAAGGCAACAGACCCCCCAATCGACAGCGGCAGCGACTGAGATGCCTACAGAGACACTGACAGAGGCTGCGACGCCGACTGAGACGTCGATTGAGGCAGATAGGGGTAGATATAGGCATACAGAAGCCAGCAGACTCCCCAATCGACAGCGGCAGCGACTGAGACGCCTACAGAAATGCTGACAGAGGCTGCGACGCAGACTGAGGCAGATAGGGGTAGATATAGGCATAGAGAATGCAGCATACCCCCCAATTGACAGCGGCAGTGACTGAGACGCCTACAGAGACGCTGACAGAGGCTCCGACGCCGACTGAGACGCCGAATGAGAAGCCGACTGAGGCAGATATGGGTAGATATAGGCAGAGAGTAGGCAGCAGACCCCCCAAACAACAGCGGCAGCGACTGAGATGCCTACAGAAATGCTGACAGAAGCTGCGACGCCGACTGATGCAGATAGGAGTAGATATAGGCATAGAGAAGGCAGCAGTTCCAACAATTGACAGCATCAGCGACTGAGACGCCTACAGAGACGCTGACAGGGGCTGTGACGCCTACTTAGACGCCGACTGAGGCAGATAGGGGTGGATATAGGCTTAGAGAAGGCAGCAGACCCCCCAATCGACAGCGGGAGCGACTGAGACACCTACAGAGACGCTGACAGAGGCTGCGACGCCGACTGAGTCGTCGAATGCGGCAGATAGGGATAAATATAGGCATAGAGAAGGCAGCAGAGACTGAGACGCCAACAGAGACGCTGGCAGAGGCTGCGACGCCGACTGAGACGCCGAATGAGGCAGATAGGGGTAGATATAGGCATAGAGAAGGCAGCAGAACCCCAATCGACAGCGGCAGCGACTGAGACGCCTACAGAGACGCTGACAGAGGCTGCGACGCCGACTGAGGCAGATAGGGGTAGATATAGGCATAGAGAAGGCAGCAGACCCCCCAATCGACAGCGGCAGCGACTGAGACTCCTACAGAGACGCTGACAGAGGCTGCGAATCCGACTGAGACGCCGACTGAGGCAGATAATGGTAGATATAGGCATAGAGAAGGCAGGAGACCCCCCAATTAACAGCGGCAGCGACTGAGACGCCTACAGAGACGCTGACAGAGGCTGCGACGCCGACTGAGGCAGATAGGGGTAGATATAGGTATAGAGAAAGCAGCAGACAACCCAATCGACAGCGGCAGCGACTGAGAAGCCGACTGAGACGCCGACTGAGGCAGATAGTGATAGATATAGGCATAGAGAAGGCAGCAGACCCCCCAATCGACAGCGGCAGCGACTGAGACGCCTACAGAGACGCTGACAGAGGCTGCGACGCCGACAGATGCAGATAGGAGTAGATATAGGCATAGAGAAGGCAGCAGACCCACCAATTGACAGCAGCAGCGACTGAGACGCCTACAGAGACGCTGACAGGGGCTGTGACGCCGACTGAAACGCCGACTGACGCATATGGGGTAGATATAGGCATAGAGAAGACAGGAGGCCCCCCAATCGACAGCGGCAGTGACTGAGACGCCTACAGAGATGCTGACAGAGGCTCCGACGCCGACTGAGACGCCGAATGAGACGCCGACAGAGGCAGATATGGGTAAATATAGGCAGAGAGTAGGCAGCAGACCCCCCAAACAACAGCGGCAGCGACTGAGATGCCTACAGAAATGCTGACACAAGCTGCGACGCCGACAGATGCAGATAGGAGTAGATATAGGCATAGAGAAGGCAGCAGACCCACCAATTGACAGCAGCAGCGACTGAGACGCCTACAGAGACGCTGACAGGGGCTGTGACGCCTACTGAGACGCCAACTGAGGCAGATAGTGGTAGATATAGGCATCGAGAAGCCAGCAGACCCGCCAATCGACAGCGGCAGCGACTGAGACGCCTACAGAGACGCTGACAGAGGCTGCGACGCAGACTGAGGCAGATAGGGGTAGATATAGGTATAGAGAAGGCAGTAGACAACCCAATCGACAGCGGCAGCGACTGAGAAGCCTACTGAGAATCCGACTGAGGCTGTGACGGCTACTGAGTCGCCGACTGAGGCAGATAGTGGTAGATACAGGCATCGAGAGGCCAGCAGACCCTCCAATCGACAGCGGCAGCGACTGAGACGCCTACAGAAATGCTGACAGAGGGTGCGACGCAGACTGAGGCAGTTAGGGGTAGATATAGGCATAGAGAAGGCAGCAAACCCCCCAATCGACAGCGGCAGCGACTGAGACGCCTACAGAGACGCTGGCAGAGGCTGCGAATCCGACTGAGACGCCGACTGAGGCAGATAGGGGTAGATATAGGCAGAGAGAAGGCAGCAGACCCCCCAATCGACAGCGGCAGCGACTGAGATGCCTACAGAGACGCTGACAGAGGCTGCGACGCCGACTGAGACGTCGATTGAGGCAGATAGGGATAGATATAGGCATAGAGAAGGCAGCAGCGACTGAGACGCCTACAGAGACGCTGGCAGAGGCTGCGACGCCGACTGAGACGTCGATTGAGGCAGATAGGGGTAGATATAGGCATAGAGAAGGCAGCAAACCCCCCAATCGACAGCGGCAGCGACTGAGACGCCTACAGAGACGCTGGCAGTGGCTGCGAATCCGACTGAGACGCCGACTGAGGCAGATAGGGGTAGATATAGGCACAGAGAAGGCAGCAGACCCCCCCAATCGACAGCGGCAGCGACTGAGATGCCTACAGAGACGCTGACAGAGGCTGCGACGCCGACTGAGACGTCGATTGAGGCAGATAGGGGTAGATATAGGCATAGAGAAGGCAGCAAACCCCCCAATCGTCAGCGGCAGCGACTGAGACGCCTACAGAGACGCTGACAGAGGCTGCGACGCCGACTGAGGCTGATAGGGGTGGTTATATATGCATAGAAAAGGCAGCAAACCCCCCAATCGACAGCGGCAGCGACTGAGACGCCTACAGAGACGCTGACAGAAGCTACGACGCCGATTGCTGCAGATAGGAGTAGATATAGGCATAGAGAAGGCAGCAGACCCACCAATTGACAGCAGCAGCGACTGAGACGCCTACAGAGACGCTGGCAGAGGCTGCGACGCCGACTGAGACGCCGAATGAGGCAGATATGGGTATATATAGGCATAGAGAAGGCAGCAGACCCCCCCAATCGACAGCGGTAGCGACTGAGACGCCTACAGAGACGCTGACAGAGGCTGCGACGCCGACTGAGGCAGATAGGGGTAGATATAGGTATAGAGAAAGCAGCAGACAACCCAATCGACAGCGGCAGCGACTGAGAAGCCGACTGAGAATCCGACTGTGGCAGATAGTGGCAGATATAGGCATAGAGAAGGCAGCAGACCCCCCAATCGACAGCGGCAGCGACTGAGACGCCTACAGAGACACTGACAGAGGCTGCGACGCCGACTGAGACGTCGATTGAGGCAGATAGGGGTAGATATAGGCATACAGAAGCCAGCAGACTCCCCAATCGACAGCGGCAGCGACTGAGACGCCTACAGAAATGCTGACAGAGGCTGCGACGCAGACTGAGGCAGATAGGGGTAGATATAGGCATAGAGAATGCAGCATACCCCCCAATTGACAGCGGCAGTGACTGAGACGCCTACAGAGACGCTGACAGAGGCTCCGACGCCGACTGAGACGCCGAATGAGAAGCCGACTGAGGCAGATATGGGTAGATATAGGCAGAGAGTAGGCAGCAGACCCCCCAAACAACAGCGGCAGCGACTGAGATGCCTACAGAAATGCTGACAGAAGCTGCGACGCCGACTGATGCAGATAGGAGTAGATATAGGCATAGAGAAGGCAGCAGTTCCAACAATTGACAGCATCAGCGACTGAGACGCCTACAGAGACGCTGACAGGGGCTGTGACGCCTACTTAGACGCCGACTGAGGCAGATAGGGGTGGATATAGGCTTAGAGAAGGCAGCAGACCCCCCAATCGACAGCGGCAGCGACTGAGACGCCTACAGAGACGCTGACAGAGGCTGCGACGCCGACTGAGTCGTCGAATGCGGCAGATAGGGATAAATATAGGCATAGAGAAGGCAGCAGAGACTGAGACGCCAACAGAGACGCTGGCAGAGGCTGCGACGCCGACTGAGACGCCGAATGAGGCAGATATGGGTAGATATAGGCATAGAGAAGGCAGCAGAACCCCAATCGACAGCGGCAGCGACTGAGACGCCTACAGAGACGCTGACAGAGGCTGCGACGCCGACTGAGGCAGATAGGGGTAGATATAGGCATAGAGAAGGCAGCAGACCCCCCAATCGACAGCGGCAGCGACTGAGACTCCTACAGAGACGCTGACAGAGGCTGCGAATCCGACTGAGACGCCGACTGAGGCAGATAATGGTAGATATAGGCATAGAGAAGGCAGGAGACCCCCCAATTGACAGCGGCAGCGACTGAGACGCCTACAGAGACGCTGACAGAGGCTGCGACGCCGACTGAGGCAGATAGGGGTAGATATAGGTATAGAGAAAGCAGCAGACAACCCAATCGACAGCGGCAGCGACTGAGAAGCCGACTGAGACGCCGACTGAGGCAGATAGTGATAGATATAGGCATAGAGAAGGCAACAGACCCCCCAATCGACAGCGGCAGCGACTGAGACGCCTACAGAGACGCTGACAGAGGCTGCGACGCCGACAGAGGCAGATATGGGTAAATATAGGCAGAGAGTAGGCAGCAGACCCCCCAAACAACAGCGGCAGCGACTGAGATGCCTACAGAAATGCTGACACAAGCTGCGACGCCGACAGATGCAGATAGGAGTAGATATAGGCATAGAGAAGGCAGCAGACCCACCAATTGACAGCAGCAGCGACTGAGACGCCTACAGAGACGCTGACAGGGGCTGTGACGCCTACTGAGACGCCAACTGAGGCAGATAGTGGTAGATATAGGCATCGAGAAGCCAGCAGACCCGCCAATCGACAGCGGCAGCGACTGAGACGCCTACAGAGACGCTGACAGAGGCTGCGACGCAGACTGAGGCAGATAGGGGTAGATATAGGTATAGAGAAGGCAGTAGACAACCCAATCGACAGCGGCAGCGACTGAGAAGCCTACTGAGAATCCGACTGAGGCAGATAGTGGCAGATATAGGCATAGAGAAGGCAGCAGACCCCCCAATCGACAGCGGCAGCGACTGAGACGCCTACAGAGAAACTGACTGGGGCTGTGACGGCTACTGAGTCGCCGACTGAGGCAGATAGTGGTAGATACAGGCATCGAGAGGCCAGCAGACCCTCCAATCGACAGCGGCAGCGACTGAGACGCTTACAGAAATGCTGACAGAGGGTGCGACGCAGACTGAGGCAGTTAGGGGTAGATATAGGCATAGAGAAGGCAGCAAACCCCCCAATCGACAGCGGCAGCGACTGAGACGCCTACAGAGACGCTGGCAGAGGCTGCGAATCCGACTGAGACGCCGACTGAGGCAGATAGGGGTAGATATAGGCACAGAGAAGGCAGCAGACCCCCCAATCGACAGCGGCAGCGACTGAGATGCCTACAGAGACGCTGACAGAGGCTGCGACGCCGACTGAGACGTCGATTGAGGCAGATAGGGATAGATATAGGCATAGAGAAGGCAGCAGCGACTGAGACGCCTACAGAGACGCTGGCAGAGGCTGCGACGCCGACTGAGACGTCGATTGAGGCAGATAGGGGTAGATATAGGCATAGAGAAGGCAGCAGACCCCCCCAATCGACAGCGGCAGCGACTGAGATGCCTACAGAGACGCTGACAGAGGCTGCGACGCCGACTGAGACGTCGATTGAGGCAGATAGGGGTAGATATAGGCATAGAGAAGGCAGCAAACCCCCCAATCGTCAGCGGCAGCGACTGAGACGCCTACAGAGACGCTGACAGAGGCTGCGACGCCGACTGAGGCTGATAGGGGTGGTTATATATGCATAGAAAAGGCAGCAAACCCCCCAATCGACAGCGGCAGCGACTGAGACGCCTACAGAGACGCTGACAGAAGCTACGACGCCGATTGCTGCAGATAGGAGTAGATATAGGCATAGAGAAGGCAGCAGACCCACCAATTGACAGCAGCAGCGACTGAGACGCCTACAGAGACGCTGGCAGAGGCTGCGACGCCGACTGAGACGTCGATTGAGGCAGATATGGGTATATATAGGCATAGAGAAGGCAGCAGACCCCCCCAATCGACAGCGGTAGCGACTGAGACGCCTACAGAGACGCTGACAGAGGCTGCGACGCCGACTGAGGCAGATAGGGGTAGATATAGGTATAGAGAAAGCAGCAGACAACCCAATCGACAGCGGCAGCGACTGAGAAGCCGACTGAGAATCCGACTGTGGCAGATAGTGGCAGATATAGGCATATAGAAGGCAGCAGACCCCCCAATCGACAGCGGCAGCGACTGAGATGCCTACAGAGACGCTGACAGAGGCTGCGACGCCGACTGAGACGTCGATTGAGGCAGATAGGGGTAGATATAGGCATACAGAAGCCAGCAGACTCCCCAATCGACAGCGGCAGCGACTGAGACGCCTACAGAAATGCTGACAGAGGCTGCGACGCAGACTGAGGCAGATAGGGGTAGATATAGGCATAGAGAATGCAGCATACCCCCCAATTGACAGCGGCAGTGACTGAGACGCCTACAGAGACGCTGACAGAGGCTCCGACGCCGACTGAGACGCCGAATGAGAAGCCGACTGAGGCAGATATGGGTAGATATAGGCAGAGAGTAGGCAGCAGACCCCCCAAACAACAGCGGCAGCGACTGAGATGCCTACAGAAATGCTGACAGAAGCTGCGACGCCGACTGATGCAGATAGGAGTAGATATAGGCATAGAGAAGGCAGCAGTTCCAACAATTGACAGCATCAGCGACTGAGACGCCTACAGAGACGCTGACAGGGGCTGTGACGCCTACTTAGACGCCGACTGAGGCAGATAGGGGTGGATATAGGCTTAGAGAAGGCAGCAGACAACCCAATCGACAGCGGGAGCGACTGAGACACCTACAGAGACGCTGACAGAGGCTGCGACGCCGACTGAGTCGTCGAATGCGGCAGATAGGGATAAATATAGGCATAGAGAAGGCAGCAGAGACTGAGACGCCAACAGAGACGCTGGCAGAGGCTGCGACGCCGACTGAGACGCCGAATGAGGCAGATATGGGTAGATATAGGCATAGAGAAGGCAGCAGAACCCCAATCGACAGCGGCAGCGACTGAGACGCCTACAGAGACGCTGACAGAGGCTGCGACGCCGACTGAGGCAGATAGGAGTAGATATAGGCATAGAGAAGGCAGCAGACCCCCCAATCGACAGCGGCAGCGACTGAGACTCCTACAGAGACGCTGACAGAGGCTGCGAATCCGACTGAGACGCCGACTGAGGCAGATAATGGTAGATATAGGCATAGAGAAGGCAGGAGACCCCCCCAATTGACAGCGGCAGCGACTGAGACGCCTACAGAGACGCTGACAGAGACTGCGACGCCGACTGAGGCAGATAGGGGTAGATATAGGTATAGAGAAAGCAGCAGACAACCCAATCGACAGCGGCAGCGACTGAGAAGCCGACTGAGACGCCGACTGAGGCAGATAGTGATAGATATAGGCATAGAGAAGGCAACAGACCCCCCAATCGACAGCGGCAGCGACTGAGACGCCTACAGAGACGCTGACAGAGGCTGCGACGCCGACTGAGACGCCGGCTGAGGCAGATAGGGGTAGATATAGGCATACAGAAGGCAGCAGTCCCCCCAATCGACAGCTGCAGGGACTGAGACGCCTACTGATATGCTGACAGAGGCTGCGACGCCGACTGAGGCAGATAGTGGTAAATATAGGCTTACAGAAGGCAGCAGACCCCCCAATCGACAGCGGCAGCGACTGAGACGCCTACAGAGACGCTGACAGAGGCTGCGACGCCGACTGAGACGCCGACTGAGGCAGTTAGGGGTGGATATAGGCATAGAGAAGGCAGCAGAACCCCCCTATCGACAGCGGCAGTGACTGAGATGCCTACAGAGACGCTGACAGAGGCTGCGACGCCGACTGAGACTTCGATTGAGGCAGATAGGGGTAGATATAGGCAAAGAGAAGGCAGCAGACCCCCCAATCGACAGCGGCAGCGACTGAGACGCCTACAGAGATGCTGACAGAGGCTGCGACGCAGACTGAGGCAGATAGGGATAGATATAGGTATAGAAAAGGCAGCAGACCCCCCAATCGACAGCGGCAGCGACTGGGACGCCTACAGAGACGCTGACAGAGGCTGCGACGCCGACTGAGACGCCGGCTGAGGCAGCTAGGGGTAGATATAGGCATAGAGAAGGCTGCAGACCCCCCAATCCACAGCGGCAGCGACTGAGACGCCTACAGAGATGCTGACAGAGGCTGCGACGCCGACCGAGGCAGATAGGGATAGATATTGGCATAGAGAGAGCAGCAGATCCCACCCAATTGAAAGCGGCAGTGACTGAGACGCCTACAGAGACGCTGACAGGGGCTGTGACGCCTACTTAGACGCCGACTGAGGCAAATAGGGGTGGATATAGGCTTAGAGAAGGCAGCAGACCCCCCAATCGACAGCGGGAGCGACTGAGACACCTACAGAGACGCTGGCAGAGGCTGCGACGCCGACTGAGTCGTCGAATGCGGCAGATAGGGATAAATATAGGCATAGAGAAGGCAGCAGAGACTGAGACGCCAACAGAGACGCTGGCAGAGGCTGCGACGCCGACTGAGACGCCGACTGAGGCAGATAGGGGTAGATATAGGCACAGAGAAGGCAGCAGACCCCCCAATCGACAGCGGCAGCGACTGAGACGCCTACAGAGACGCTGACAGAGGCTGCGACGCCGACTGAGGCAGATAGGGGTAGATATAGGCATAGAGAAGGCAGCAGACCCCCCAATCGACAGCGGCAGCGACTGAGACGCCTACAGAGAAGCTGACAGGGGCTGTGACGCCTACTGAGACGCCGACTGAGGCAGATAGTGGTAGAAATAGGCATCGAGAAGCCAGCAGACTCCCCAATCGACAGCGGCAGCGACTGAGACGCCTACAGAAATGCTGACAGAGGCTGCGACGCAGACTGAGGCAGATAGGGGTAGATATAGGCATAGAGAAGGCAGCAGACCCCCCCAATCGACAGCGGCAGCGACTGAGACTCCTACAGAGACGCTGACAGAGGCTGCGAATCCGACTGAGACGCCGACTGAGGCAGATAATGGTAGATATAGGCATAGAGAAGGCACGAGACCCCCCCAATCGACAGCGGCAGCGACTGAGACGCCTACAGGGACGCTGACGGAGGCTGCGACGCCGACTGAGGCAGATTGTGGTAGATATAGGCATAGAGAAGGCAACAGACCCCCCAATCGACAGCGGCACTGACTGAGACGCCAACAGAGACGCTGACAGAGGCTGCGACGCCGACTGAGACGCCGGCTGAGGCAGATAGGGGTAGATATAGGCATACAGAAGGCAGCAGTCCCCCCAATCGACAGCGGCAGCGACTGAGACGCCTACTGATATGCTGACAGAGGCTGCGACGCCGACTGAGGCAGATAGTGGTAAATATAGGCATAGAGAAGGCAGCAGACCCCCCAATCGACAGCGGCAGCGACTGAGACGCCTACAGAGATGCTGACAGAGGCTGCGACGCAGACTAAGGCAGATACGGGTAGATATAGGTATAGAAAAGGCAGCAGACCCCCCAATCGACAGCGGTAGCGACTGGAACGCCTACAGAGATGCTGACAGAGGCTGCGACGCCGACTGAGACGCCGACTGAGGCAGATAAGGGTAGCTATAGGCATAGAGAAGGCTGCAGACCCCCCAATCGACAGCGGCAGCGACTGAGACCCCTACAAAGATGCTGACAGAGGCTGCGACGCCGACCGAGGCAGATAGGGATAGATATTGGCATAGAGAGAGCAGCAGATCCCCCCAATTGAAAGCGGCAGTGACTGAGACGCCAACAGATACGCTGACAGAGGCTGCGACGCCGACTGAGGCAGATAGGGGTAGATATAGGTATAAAGAAGGCAGCAGACAACCCAATCGGCAGCGGCAGCGACTGAGAAGCCGACTGAGACGCCGACTGAGGCAGATAGGGGTAGATATTGGCACAGTGAAGGCAGCAGACCCCCCTAATCGACAGCGGCAGCGACTGAGATGCCTACAGAGACGCTGACGGAGGCTGAGACGCCCACTGAGACGTCGATTGAGGCAGATAGGGGTAGATATAGGCAAAGAGAAGGCAGCAGACCCCCAATTGACAGCGGCAGCGACTGAGACTCCTACAGAGATGCTGACAGAGGCAGCGACGCAGACTGAGGCAGATAGGGGTAGATATAGGTATAGAAAAGGCAGCAGACCCCCCAATCGACAGCGGCAGCGACTGGGACGCCTACAGAGACGCTGACAGAGGCTGCGACGCCGACTGAGACGCCGACTGAGGCAGATAGGGGTAGATATAGGCATAGAGAAGGCAGCAGACCCCCCAATCGACAGCGGCAGCGACTGAGACGCCTACAGAAATGCTGACAGAAGCTGCGACGCAGACTTAGGCAGATAGGGGTAGATATAGGCACAGAGAAAGCAGCAGATCCCCCCCAATTGAAAGCGGCAGTGACTAATATGCCGACAGAGACGCTGACTGAGGCTGCGACGCCGACTGAGGCAGATAGGGGTAGATATAGGTATAAAGAAGGCACCAGACAACCCAATCGGCAGCGGCAGCGACTGAGAAGCCGACTGAGACGCCGACTGAGGCAGATTGTGGTAGATATAGGCATAGAGAAGGCAGCAGACCCCCCAATCAACAGCGGCAGCGACTGAGAAGTCTACAGAGACGCTGACAGGGGCTGTGACACCTTCTGATACGCCGACTGAGGCAGATAGGGGTAGATATAGGCACAGAGAAGGCAGCAGACTGAGATGCCTACAGAGACGCTGACAGAGGCTGCGAATATGACTGAGACGCCGACTGAGGCAGATAGGGGTAGATATAGGCACGGTGAAGGCAGCAAACCCCCCAATCGAAAGCGGCAGCGACTGAGACGCCTACAGAGACGCTGACAGAAGCTGCAAATCCGACTGAGACGCCGACTGAGGCAGATAGGGGTAGATATAGGCACAGAGAAGGCAGCAGACACCCCAATCGACAGCGGCAGCGACTGAGATGCCAACAGAGACGCTGACAGAGGCTGCGACGCAGACTGAGGCAGATAGGGGTAGATATAGGCACAGAGAAGGCAGCAAACCCCCCAATCGACAGCGGCAGCGACTGAGATGCCTACAGAGACGCTGAGAGAGGCTGCGAATCCGACTGAGACGCCGACTGAGGCAGATAGGGGTAGATATAGGTACAGAGAAGGCAGCAGACCCCCCAATCGACAGCGGCAGCGACTGAGATGCCTACAGACGCTGACAGAGGCTGCGACGCCGACCGAGACGTCGATTGAGGCATATAGGGGTAGATATAGGCAAAGAGAAGGCAGCAGACCCCCAATCGACAGCGGCAGCGACTGAGACGCCTACAGAGATGCTGACAGAGGCTGCGACACCGACTGAGGCAGATAGGGGTAGACAACCCAACCGGCAGCGGCAGCGACTGAGAAGCCGACTGATACGCCGAATGAGGCAGATAGGGGTAGATATAGGCACAGAGAAGGCAGCAGACCCCCCAATCGGCAGCGGCAGCGACTGAGATGCCTACAGAGACACTGACAGAGGCTGCGACGCCGACTGAGACGTCGATTGAGGCAGATAGGGGTAGATATAGGCATCCAGAAGCCAGCAGACTCCCCAATCGACAGCGGCAGCGACTGAGACGCCTACAGAAATGCTGACAGAGGAAGCGACGCAGACTGAGGCAGATAGGGGTAGATATAGGCACGGTGAAGGCAGCAAACCCCCCAATCGAAAGCGGCAGCGACTGAGACGCCTACAGAGACGCTGACAGAAGCTGCAAATCCGACTGAGACGCCGACTGAGGCAGATAGGGGTAGATATAGGCACAGAGAAGGCAGCAGACCCCCCCAATCGACAGCGGCAGCGACTGAGATGCCAACAGAGACGCTGACAGAGGCTGCGACGCAGACTGAGGCAGATAGGGGTAGATATAGGCACAGAGAAGGCAGCAAACCCCCAATCGACAGCGGCAGCGACTGAGATGCCTACAGAGACGCTGAGAGAGGCTGCGAATCCGACTGAGACGCCGACTGAGGCAGATAGGGGTAGATATAGGTACAGAGAAGGCAGCAGACCCCCCAATCGACAGCGGCAGCGACTGAGATGCCTACAGACGCTGACAGAGGCTGCGACGCCGACCGAGACGTCGATTGAGGCAGATAGGGGTAGATATAGGCAAAGAGAAGGCAGCAGACCCCCAATCGACAGCGGCAGCGACTGAGACGCCTACAGAGATGCTGACAGAGGCTGCGACACCGACTGAGGCAGATAGGGGTAGATATAGGTATAAAGAAGGCAGCAGACAACCCAACCGGCAGCGGCAGCGACTGAGAAGCCGACTGATACGCCGAATGAGGCAGATAGGGGTAGAAATAGGCACAGAGAAGGCAGCAGACCCCCCAATCGACAGCGGCAGCGACTGAGATGCCTACAGAGACACTGACAGAGGCTGCGACGCCGACTGAGGCAGATAGGTGTAGATATAGGTATAGAGAAAGCAGCAGACAACCCAATCGACAGCGGCAGCGACTAAGAAGCCGACTGAGACGCCGACTGAGGCAGATAGTGATAGATATAGGCAAAGAGAAGGCAGCAGACCCCCAATCGACAGCGGCAGCGACTGAGACGCCTACAGAGATGCTGACAGAGGCTGCGACACCGACTGAGGCAGATAGGGGTAGATATAGGTATAAAGAAGGCAGCAGACAACCCAACCGGCAGCGGCAGCGACTGAGAAGCCGACTGATACGCCGAATGAGGCAGATAGGGGTAGAAATAGGCACAGAGAAGGCAGCAGACCCCCCAATCGACAGCGGCAGCGACTGAGATGCCTACAGAGACACTGACAGAGGCTGCGACGCCGACTGAGACGTCGATTGAGGCAGATAGGGGTAGAAATAGGCATCCAGAAGCCAGAAGACTCCCCAATCGACAGCGGCAGCGACTGAGACGCCTACAGAAATGCTGACAGAGGCTGCGACGCAGACTGAGGCAGATAGGGGTAGATATAGGCATAGAGAATGCAGCATACCCCCAATTGACAGCGGCAGTGACTGAGACGCCTACAGAGACGCTGACAGAGGCTCCGACGCCGACTGAGACGCCGAATGAGAAGCCGACTGAGGCAGATATGGGTAGATATAGGCAGAGAGTAGGCAGCAGACCCCCCAAACAACAGCGGCAGCGACTGAGATGCCTACAGAAATGCTGACAGGGGCTGCGACGCCGACCGAGGCAGATAGGGGTAGATATAGGCATAGAGAATGCAGCATACCCCCCAATTGATAGCGGCAGTGACTGAGACGCCTACAGAGACGCTGACAGAGGCTCCGACGCCGACTGAGACGCCGATTGAGAAGCCGACTGAGGCAGATATGGGTAGATATAGGCAGAGAGTAGGCAGCAGACCCCCCAAACAACAGCGGCAGCGACTGAGATGCCTACAGAAATGCTGACAGAAGCTGCGACGCCGACTGATGCAGATAGGAGTAGATATAGGCATAGAGAAGGCAGCAGTCCCAACAATTGACAGCAGCAGCGACTGAGACGCCTACAGACACGCTGACAGGGGCTGTGACGCCTACTTAGACGCCGACTGAGGCAGATAGGGGTGGATATAGGCTTAGAGAAGGCAGCAGACCCCCCAATCGACAGCGGGAGCGACTGAGACACCTACAGAGACGCTGACAGAGGCTGCGATGCAGACTGAGTCGTCGAATGCGGCAGATAGGGATAAATATAGGCATAGAGAAGGCAGCAGAGACTGAGACGCCAACAGAGACGCTGGCAGAGGCTGCGACGCCGACTGAGACGCCGAATGAGGCAGATATGGGTAGATATAGGCATAGAGAAGGCAGCAGACCCCCAATCGACAGCGGCAGCGACTGAGACGCCTACAGAGACGCTGACAGAGGCTGCGACGCCGACTGAGGCAGATAGGGGTAGATATAGGCATAGAGAAGGCAGCAGACCCCCCAATCGACAGCGGCAGCGACTGAGACTCCTACAGAGACGCTGACAGAGGCTGCGAATCCGACTGAGACGCCGACTGAGGCAGATAATGGTAGATATAGGCATAGAGAATGCAGGAGACCCCCCCAATCGACAGCGGCAGCGACTGAGACGCCTACAGGGACGCTGACGGAGGCTGCGACGCCGACTGAGGCAGATAGGCGTAGATATAGGTATAGAGAAGGCAGCAGACAACCCAATCGACAGCGGCAGCGACTGAGAAGCCTACAGAGACGAAGACAGAGGCTGTGAATCCGACTGAGACGCCGACTGAGGCAGATAATGGTAGATATAGGCATAGAGAAGGCAGGAGACCCCCCAATTGACAGCGGCAGCGACTGAGACGCCTACAGAGACGCTGACAGAGGCTGCGACGCCGACTGAGGCAGATAGGGGTAGATATAGGTATAGAGAAAGCAGCAGACAACCCAATCGACAGCGGCAGCGACTAAGAAGCCGACTGAGGCAGATAGTGATAGATATAGGCATAGAGAAGGCAACAGACCCCCCAATCGACAGCGGCAGCGACTGAGACGCCTACAGAGACGCTGACAAAGGCTGCGACGCCGACTGAGACGCCGGCTGAGGCAGATAGGGGTAGATATAGGCATACAGAAGGCAGCAGTCCCCCCAATCGACATCTGCAGCGACTGAGACGCCTACTGATATGCTGACAGAGGCTGCGACGCCGACTGAAGCAGGTAGTGGTAAATATAGGCTTAGAGAAGGCAGCAGACCCCCCAATCGACAGCGGCAGCGACTGAGACACCTACAGAGACGCTGACAGAGGCTGCGACGCCGACTGAGACGCCGACTGAGGCAGTTAGGGGTGGATATAGGCATAGAGAAGGCAGCAGAACCCCCCTATCGACAGCGGCAGTGACTGAGATGCCTACAGAGACGCTGACAGAGGCTGCGACGCCGACTGAGACTTCGATTGAGGCAGATAGGGGTAGATATAGGCAAAGAGAAGGCAGCAGACCCCCCAATCGACAGCGGCAGCGACTGAGACGCCTACAGAGATGCTGACAGAGGCTGCGACGCAGACTGAGGCAGATAGGGATAGATATAGGTATAGAAAAGGCAGCAGACCCCCCAATCGACAGCGGCAGCGACTGGGACGCCTACAGAGACGCTGGCAGAGGCTGCGACGCCGACTGAGACGCCGACTGAGGCAGATAGGGGTAGATATAGGCATAGAGAAGGCTGCAGACCCCCCAATCGACAGCGGCAGCGACTGAGACGCCTACAGAGATGCTGACAGAGGCTGCGACGCCGACCGAGGCAGATAGGGATAGATATTGGCATAGAGAGAGCAGCAGATCCCCCCCAATTGAAAGCGGCAGTGACTGAGACGCCAACAGATACGCTGACAGAGGCTGCGACGCCAACTGGGGCAGATAGGGGTAGATATAGGTATAAAGAAGGCAGCAGACAACCCAATCGGCAGCGGCAGCGACTGAGAAGCCTACTGAGACGCTGACGGAGGCTGCGACGCCCACTGAGACGTCGATTGAGGCAGATAGGGGTAGATATTGGCAAAGAAAAGGCAGCAGACCCCCCTTATCGACAGCGGGAGCGACTGAGATGCCTACAGAGACGCTGACGGAGGCTGCGACGCCCACTGAGACGTCGATTGAGGCAGATAGGGGTAGATATTGGCAAAGAAAAGGCAGCAGACCCCCAATCGACAGCGGCAGCGACTGAGACTCCTACAGAGATGCTGACAGAGGCTGCGACGCAGACTGAGGCAGATAGGGGTAGATATAGGCACAGAGAAGGCAGCAGACCCACCAATTGACAGCAGCAGCAACTGAGACGCCTACAGAGACGCTGACAGGGCTGTAACGCCTACTGAGACGCCGAGTGAGGCAGATAGGGGTGGATATAGGCATAGAGAAGGCAGCAGACACCCCAACTGAGAAGCCGACTGAGACGCCGACTGAGGCAGATAGGGGTAGATATAGGCACAGTGAAGGCAGCAGACCCCCCTTATCGACAGCGGCAGCGACTGAGATGCCTACAGGGACGCTGACGGAGGCTGCGACGCTCACTGAGACGTCGATTGAGGCAGATAGGGGTAGCTATAGGCAAAGAGAAGGCAGCAGACCCCCAATCGACAGCGGCAGCGACTGAGACTCCTACAGAGATGCTGACAGAGGCTGCGACGCCGACCGAGGCAGATAGGGGTAGATATAGGTATAGAGATGGCAGCAGACCCCCCCAATCGACAGCGGAAACGGGTGAGACGCCTACAGAGAAGCTGACAGGGGCTGGGACTCCGACTGAGACGCCGACTGACGCAGATGTGGTAGATATAGGCATAGAGAAGACAGGAGACCCCCCAATCGACAGCGGCAGCGACTGAGACGGCTACAGAAATGCTGACAGAAGCTGCGACGCAGACTGAGGCAGATAGGGGTAGATATAGGCATAGAGAAGGCAGCAGACCCACCAATTGACAGCAGCAGCAACTGAGACGCCTACAGAGACGCTGACAGGGGCTGTAACGCCTACTGAGACGCCGAGTGAGGCAGATAGGGGTGGATATAGGCATAGAGAAGGCAGCAGACACCCCAATCGACAGCGGCAGCGACTGCGAAGCCTACAGAGACGTTGACAGAGGCTGCGACGCCGACTGAGACGTCGAATGCGGCAGATAGGGATAGATATAGGCATAGAGAAGGCAGCAGCGACTGAGACACCTACAGAGACGCTGGCAGAGGCTGCGACGCCGACTGAGACGCCGAATGAGGCAGATAGGGATAGATATAGGCATAGAGAAGGCAGCAGACACCCCAATCGACAACGGCAGCGACTGAGACGCCTACAGAGACGTTGACAGAGGCTGTGACGCCGACTGACACGCCGACTGAGGCAGATAGGGGTAGATATAGGCATACAGAAGGCAGCAGACCCCCCCAATCGACAGCGGCAAGGACTGAGACGCCTACAGAGATACTGACAGAGGCTGCGACGCCGACTGAGGCAGATAGGTTTAGATATAGGCATAATGAACGCAGCATACTCCCCCAATCGACAGCGGCAACTGCTGAGACGCTTACAGAGACGCTGACAGAGGCTGCGACGCCGACTGAGATGCCGACTGAGGCAGATAAGGGTAGATATCGGCATAGAGAAGGCAGTCGACCCCCCAATCGACAGCGGCAGCGACTGAGACGCTTCCAGAGACGCTGACAGAGGCTGCGACGCCGACTGAGACGCCGACTGAGATGCCTACTGAGGCAGATAGGTGTAGATATAGGCATAGAGAATGCAGCAGACCCCCAATCAACAGCGGCAGTAACTGAGACGCCTACAGAGACGCTGACAGAGGCTGCGACGCCGACTGAGGCAGATAGGGGTAGATATGGGAATAAAGAAGGCAGCAGACTCCCCCAATCGACAGCGGAAACTGCTGAGACGCTTACAGAGACGCTGACAGAGGCTGCGACGCCGACTGAGATGCCGACTGAGGCAGATAAGGGTAGATATCAGCATACAGAAGGCATTAGACCCCCCAATCGACAGCGGCAGCGACTGAGACGCCTACAGAGACGCCGACTGAGATGCCGACTGAGGCAGATAGGGGTAGATATAGGCATAGATTAGGCAGCAGACCCCCCAATCGACAGCGGCAGCGACTGAGACGCCTACAGAGACGCGGACTGAGATGCCGACTGAGGCAGATAGAGGTAGATATCGGCATAGAGAAGGCAGTAGACCCCCCAATCGACAGCGGCAGCGACTGAGACGCCTCCAGAGACGCTGACAGAGGCTGCGACGCCGACTGAGACGCCGACTGAGATGCCTACTGAGGCAGATAGGTGTAGATATAGGCATAGAGAATGCAGCAGACCCCCAATCAACAGCGGCAGTGACTGAGACGCCTACAGAGACGCTGACAGAGGCTGCGACGCCGACTGAGGCAGATAGGGGTAGATATGGGAATAAAGAAGGCAGCAGACTCCCCCAATCGACAGCGGAAACTGCTGAGACGCTTACAGAGACGCTGACAGAGGCTGCGACGCCGACTGAGATGCCGACTGAGGCAGATAAGGGTAGATATCAGCATACAGAAGGCTTTAGACCCCCCAATCGACAGCGGCAGCGACTGAGACGCCTACAGAGACGCCGACTGAGATGCCGACTGAGGCAGATAGGGGTAGATATAGGCATAGATTAGGCAGCAGACCCCCCAATCGACAGCGGCAGCGACTGAGACGCCTACAGAGACGCTGACAGAGTCTGCGACGCCGACTGAGATGCCGACTGAGGCAGATAGAGGTAGATATCGGCATAGAGAAGGCAGTAGACCCCCCAATCGACAGCGGCAGCGACTGAGACGCCTCCAGAGACGCTGACAGAGGCTGCGACGCCGACTGAGACGCCGACTGAGATGCCTGCTGAGGCAGATAGGGGTAGATATAGGCATAGAGAATGCAGCAGACCCCCAATCAACAGCGGCAGTGACTGAGACGCCTACAGAGACGCTGACAGAGGCTGCGACGCCGACCGAGGCAGATAGGGGTAGATATAGGCAGAGAGAAAGCAGCAGATCCCCCCCATTGAAAGCGGCAGTGACTGAGACGCCAACAGAGACGATGACAGAGACTGCTACGCCGACTGAGGCAGATAGTGGTAGATATAGGTATAAAGAAGGCAGTAGACAACCCAATCGGCAGCGGCAGCGACTGAGAAGCCGACTGAGACGCCGACTGAGGCAGATAAGGGTATATATAGGCACAGAGAAGGCAGCAGACCCCCCTTATCGACAGCGGCAGCGACTGAGATGCCTACAATGACGCTGGCAGAGGCTGCGACGCTGACTGACACGCCGACTGAGGCAGATAGGGGTAGATATAGGCATACAGAAGGCAGCAGACCCCCCAATCGACAGCGGCAGCGACTGAGACGCCTACAGAGATACTGACAGAGGCTGCGACGCCGACAGATGCAGATAGGAGTAGATATAGGCATAGAGAAGGCAGCAGACCCACCAATTGACAGCAGCAGCGACTGAGACGCCTTCAGAGACGCTGATAGGGGCTGTGACACCGACTGAAACGCCGACTGACGCATATGGGGTAGATATAGGCATAGAGAAGACAGGAGGCCCCCCAATCGACAGCGGCAGTGACTGAGACGCCTACAGAGATGCTGACAGAGGCTCCGACGCCGACTGAGACGCCGAATGAGACGCCGACAGAGGCAGATATGGGTAAATATAGGCAGAGAGTAGGCAGCAGACCCCCCCAAACAACAGCGGCAGCGACTGAGATGCCTACAGAAATGCTGACACAAGCTGCGACGCCGACAGATGCAGATAGGAGTAGATATAGGCATAGAGAAGGCAGCAGACCCACCAATTGACAGCAGCAGCGACTGAGACGCCTACAGAGACGCTGACAGGGGCTGTGACGCCTACTGAGACGCCAACTGAGGCAGATAGTGGTAGATATAGGCATCGAGAAGCCAGCAGACCCCCCAATCGACAGCGGCAGCGACTGAGACGCCTACAGAGACGCTGACAGAGGCTGCGACGCAGACTGAGGCAGATAGGGGTAGATATAGGTATAGAGAAGGCAGTAGACAACCCATCGACAGCGGCAGCGACTGAGAAGCCTACTGAGAATCCGACTGAGGCAGATAGTGGCAGATATAGGCATAGAGAAGGCAGCAGACCCCCCAATCGACAGCGGCAGCGACTGAGACGCCTACAGAGAAACTGACTGGGGCTGTGACGGCTACTGAGTCGCCGACTGAGGCAGATAGTGGTAGATACAGGCATCGAGAGGCCAGCAGACCCTCCAATCGACAGCGGCAGCGACTGAGACGCCTACAGAAATGCTGACAGAGGGTGCGACGCAGACTGAGGCAGATAGGGGTAGATATAGGCATAGTGAATGCAGCAGACCCCCCCATTCGACAGCGGCAGCGACTGAGACGTCTACAGAGACGCTGAAAGAGGCTGCGACGCCGACTGAGGCAGATAGGGGTAGATATGGGTATAGAGAAGGCAGCAGACAACCCAATCGACAGCGGCAGCGACTGAGAAGCCGACTGAGACACCGACTGAGGCAGATAGTGGTAGATATAGGCATAGAGAAGGCAGCAGTCCCCCCAATCGACAGCGGCAGCGACTGAGACGCCTACAGAGACGCTGACAGAGGCTGCGACGCCGACTGAGACGGCGACTGAGACGCCGACTGAGGCAGATAGGGGTAGATATAGGCATACAGAAGGCAGCAGTCCCCCCCAATCGACAGCGGCAGCGACTGAGACGCCTGCAGAAATGCTGACAGAGGCTGCGACGCCAACTGAGGCAGATAGTGGTAGATATAGGCATAGAGAAAGCAGCAGACCCCCCAATCGACAGAGGCGGCGACTGAGACGCCTACAGAGACGCTGACAGAGGCTGCGACGCCGACTGAGGCGCCGACTGAGGTAGATTGGGGTAGATATAGGCATAGAGAAGGCAGCAGGACCACCCAATCGGCAGCGGCAGCGACTGAGACGCCTACAGAGACTCTGACAGAGGCTTCGACGCCGACTGAGAAGCCGACTGAGGCAGATATGGGTAGATATAGGCATAGAGAAGGCAGCAGACCCCCCAATCGACAGCGGCAGCGACTGAGACGCCTACAGAGATGCTGACAGAGGCTGCGACGCCGACCGAGGCAGATAGGGGTAGATATAGGCATAGAGAAAGCAGCAGATCCCACCCAATTGAAAGCGGCAGTGACTGAGACGCCAACGGAGACGCTGACAGAGGCTGCGATGCCGACTGAGGCAGATAGGTGTAGATATAGGTATAAAGAAGGCAGCAGACAACCCAATCGGCAGCGGCAGCGACTGAGACGCCGACTGGGACGTCGAATGCGGCAGATAGGGATAGATATAGGCATAGAGAAGGCAGCAGCGACTGAGACGCCTACAGAGACGCTGACAGAGGCTGCGACGCCGACTGAGATGCCGACTGAGGCAGATAAGGGTAGATATCAGCATACAGAAGGCAGCAGACCCCCAATCGACAGCGGCAGCGACTGAGACGCCTACAGAGACGCTGACAGAAGCTGCGACGCCGACTGAGATGATGACTGAGGCAGATAGAGGTAGATATCGGCATAGAGAAGGCAGCAGACTCCCCAATCGACAGCGGCAGCGACTGAGACGCCTCAGAGACGCTGACAGAGGCTGCGACGCCAACTGAGACGCCGACTGAGATGCCTACTGAGGCAGATAAGGGTAGATATGGGCATAGAGAAGGCAGCAGAGCCCCCAATCGACAGCGGCAGCGACTGAGACGCCTACAGAGACGCTGACAGGGGCTGCGACGCCGACTGAGACGTCGAATGCGGCAGATAGGGATAGATATAGGCATAGAGAAGGCAGCAGCGACTGAGACGCCTACAGAGACGCTGGCAGAGGCTGCGACGCCGACTGAGACGCCGAATGAAGCAGATATGGGTAGATATAGGTACAGAGAAAGCAGCAGCAGACAACCCAATCGACAGCGGCAGCGACTGAGAAGCCGACTGAGAATCCGACTGAGGCAGATAGTGGCAGATATAGGCATAGAGAAGGCAGCAGACCCCCAATCGACAGCGGCAGCGACTGAGACAACTACAGAGAAGCTGACAGGGGCTGTGACGCCGACTGAGGCAGATAGTGGTAGATATAGGCATGAAGAAGCCAGCAGACCCCCAATCGACAGCGGCAGCGACTGAGACGCCTACAGAAATGCTGACAGAGGCCGCGACGCAGACAGAGGCAGATAGGGGTAGATATAGGCATAGAGAAGGCAGCAGACACCCCAATCCAGTGCTGCAGCGACTGAGACGCCTACAGAGAATCTGACAGGGGCTGTGACGCCTACTGTGACGCCGACTGAGGCAGATAGTGGTAGATATAGGCATAGAGAAGGCAGCAGACCCCCAATCGACAGCGGCAGCGACTGAGACGCCTACAGAAATGCTGACAGATGCTGCGACGCAGACTGAGGCAGATAGGGGTAGATATAGGCATAGAAAAGGCAGCAAACCCCCCAATCGACAGCGGCAGCGACTGAGACACCTACAGAGATGCTGACAGAGGCTTCGAATCCGACTGAGACGCCGACTGAGGCAGATAGGGGTGGATATAGGCATAGAGAAGGCAGCAGAAGCCCCCTATCGACAGCGGCAGTGACTGAGATGCCTACAGAGGCGCTGACAGAGGCTGCGACGCCGGCTGGGGCAGATAGGGGTAGATATAGGCAAAGAGAAGGCAGCAGACCCCCCAATCGACAGCGGCAGCGACTGAGACGCCTACAGAGATGCTGATAGAGGCTGCGACGCAGACTGAGGCAGATAGGGGTAGATATAGGCATAAAAAAGGCAGCAGAACCCCCAATCGACACCGGCAGCGACTGAGACACCTACAGAGACGCTGACAGAGGCTGCGATGACGACTGAGTCGTCGAATGCGGCAGATAGGGATAAATATAGGCATAGAGAAGGCAGCAGAGACTGAGACGCCAACAGAGACGCTGGCAGAGGCTGCGACGGCGACTGAGACGCCGAATGAGGCAGATATGGGTAGATATAGGCATAGAGAAGGCAGCAGACCCCCAATCGACAGCGGCAGCGACTGAGACGCCTACAGAGACGCTGACAGAGGCTGCGACGCCGAGTGAGGCAGATAGGGGTAGATATAGGCATAGAGAAGGCAGCAGACCCCCCAATCGACAGCGGCAGCGACTGAGACTCCTACAGAGACGCTGACAGAGGCTGCGAATCCGACTGAGACGCCGACTGAGGCAGATAATGGTAGATATAGGCATAGAGAATGCAGGAGACCCCCCCAATCGACAGCGGCAGCGACTGAGACGCCTACAGGGACGCTGACGGAGGCTGCGACGCCGACTGAGGCAGATAGGCGTAGATATAGGTATAGAGAAGGCAGCAGACAACCCCAATCGACAGCGGCAGCGACTGAGAAGCCTACAGAGACGAAGACAGAGGCTGCGAATCCGACTGAGACGCCGACTGAGGCAGATAATGGTAGATATAGGCATAGAGAAGGCAGGAGACCCCCCAATTGACAGCGGCAGCGACTGAGACGTCTACAGAGACGCTGACAGAGGCTGCGACGCCGACTGAGGCAGATAGGGGTAGATATAGGTATAGAGAAAGCAGCAGACAACCCAATCGACAGCGGCAGCGACTAAGAAGCCGACTGAGACGCCGACTGAGGCAGATAGTGATAGATATAGGCATAGAGAAGGCAACAGACCCCCAATCGACAGCGGCAGCGACTGAGACGCTTACAGAGACGCTGACAAAGGCTGCGACGCCGACTGAGACGCCGGCTGAGGCAGATAGGGGTAGATATAGGCATACAGAAGGCAGCAGTCCCCCCAATCGACATCTGCAGCGACTGAGACGCCTACTGATATGCTGACAGAGGCTGCGACGCCGACTGAAGCAGGTAGTGGTAAATATAGGCTTAGAGAAGGCAGCAGACCCCCCAATCGACAGCGGCAGCGACTGAGACACCTACAGAGACGCTGACAGAGGCTGCGACGCCGACTGAGACGCCGACTGAGGCAGTTAGGGGTGGATATAGGCATAGAGAAGGCAGCAGAGCCCCCCTATCGACAGCGGCAGTGACTGAGATGCCTACAGAGACGCTGACAGAGGCTGCGACGCCGACTGAGACTTCGATTGAGGCAGATAGGGGTAGATATAGGCAAAGAGAAGGCAGCAGACCCCCCAATCGACAGCGGCAGCGACTGAGACGCCTACAGAGATGCTGACAGAGGCTGCGACGCAGACTGAGGCAGATAGGGATAGATATAGGTATAGAAAAGGCAGCAGACCCCCCAATCGACAGCGGCAGCGACTGGGACGCCTACAGAGACGCTGACAGAGGCTGCGACGCCGACTGAGACGCCGACTGAGGCAGATAGGGGTAGATATAGGCATAGAGAAGGCTGCAGACCCCCCAATCGACAGCGGCAGCGACTGAGACGCCAACAGATACGCTGAGAGAGGCTGCGACGCCAACTGGGGCAGATAGGGGTAGATATAGGTATAAAGAAGGCAGCAGACAACCCAATCGGCAGCGGCAGCGACTGAGAAGCCTACTGAGACGCTGACGGAGGCTGCGACGCCCACTGAGACGTCGATTGAGGCAGATAGGGGTAGATATTGCTGCTACTGCTGATCCAGTTCCCTTGGGTAAGCCTGCTTCACCACTGCCTAGTTCTCGCGAAGCTGTGCTCTCTCGCTTACGCACGCGAAAACCGGTTGTTGCTGCTAATTCTGCTGTGCCTTGCTCTTCTGTTTGTGCGGATGTTGATACCATGCCGTGCTTGCCTGTTGTTGTTGCTGCTGATGCTGTGCCTTGCTCGCCTGTTTTTGTTGCTGCTGAACCACTTATGTATGCTGAGATGTTAAAGTCTTCTGCAATTATGCCAGAAAATGCCTCAATTACTCATGTTACCACTCAAGTAGCACAAAGCTCTGAGGCTGGTTGTGCTGCAAACTCCGTATTAGAAGCTCAACTAAATAAGAGGAATATGTCTAAATTGAGTCGAAATGGTTTTGTTGGCCGCAAGGAGAGTCATGAGCTTGATATTGTTGTTGAAAAGAAATTTGTTCATGTCTCTTCTTTTAAATCTTCTGTATCTGAAGAACATATAATTGAGTATATAATAAAACACTCTTCTATTGATAGAAGTGATTTATCATGTTACAAACTTGTCAAGAGAGACGCGGTGCTTGAGAATCTTGAGCGTATCTCATTCAAATTAGGAGTGTCTGGAAATTTGTTTGATGACATTCTAAAGCCGTCTCTTTGGCCTGTGAATGTGAGAGTTCGCCCCTTCAAAAATTTTCAAAGAGAGGGCATGAGAAACCAGAAAGATTAACAGAAATTCATGCTAAAAGTAAAGGTGAACGTAAGCTGCAACTTTATTTCCAAAGTATGTCTGGCACTAGAGGAAAAGCACAAACCATTTTCATCTGGTCATCTCATCAGGACTATGATATCATTGTTTTTGTAGAGACGTGGCTTAATTCGGATTTTTATGATGGTGAATTTTTTGACAGCAAGTTATACCAAGTTTATCGGAAAGATAGAGATGCTGCTAAGACTGGTCTCTGTCGTGGGGGTGGCATACTTATTGCTGTCAAGAGTAATCTATGTTCGACTCTTTGTTTACTGTCAGAACCGGATACTTTATTAGACCAATTATGCGTTTCTATTGCTGGACCAAATGGATCACTCTATCTTTGTACCTCATATATACCACCTAATAGTGCGGATAGTATTTATGCTGCCCCTGTGGACAATATTATTTCTTTGCACTCTTCGTTGGATAATAGCAGTCATATATGTGTTTTGGGAGATTTTAATTTAAATAGAATTGTCTGGATGCACTTAGCGGGAGATTTAATTCCCTCTAATGTTAACCAGTCCCATGAAATTAATTTAATTGACAGTTTTTTAAGTATTAATTTATCTCAAATTAATTATTTAGAGAATAGGTTACATAAAATTCTTGATTTAATTTTTGTTTCTTCTGATATTAAATATAATTTATTTGAATGTCCGTATCCAATTTCGCCTCCTGGCTTACATCATTTAGCTTTGATTTTAGAAATTGAATTTTATGAATTTATTAAAAGCCAACAAGCTTACAATAAATTTAATTTCAATTCATGCGATTACAATAGATTAAATAATATTTTTAATGAAGTCAATTGGAATGATTTATTTATGGATAAAAGTACAGCGACTTGCTACGATATTTTTAAATCTCAAGTTTTGAGAATTTGTGAAAGCCATATTCCATGTGTTCCTCAAAATAAACATAAACTGCCCTGGTACACTACTGGCTTGAAGAAAATAAAAAATTTGCGCAATAAATTTTTCGAATTATTTCAAAGCAGTAATGATATCAATGATAAACTGAAATATGAGCATTATTCGAGGGAATTTAATTTTTTGAATAAGTTTTTGTATAAACAATATGTTCTTAAGTATGAATCTACTATAATTTCTAATCCGAAATCGTTTTGGAGTTATATCCAATCTAAAAAGGATGGATCTAATATTCCTACGTCAATGTTTTTAAATGATAAGAAATCTTTTCGTCTGTCTGACACCGTTGATCTCTTTGCTGATTATTTTAAATCGAATTACACAAATGATGATTCTTGGTACAATTCATGTATTCTTAATAATATAGATGAGTTTTTAGACATTGGTGAAGTTTCAATATCTGTTGAGGAGGTTTTAAATGCATTGGTAGATTTGAAAATCTCCGTAAAAGCTGATATTGATGGTTTATCATCTATATTGCTGGTTAAATGTGCTAATGCCTTAGCTTTGCCGTTGTGTCAAGTTTTTAATAAATCATTAATGTCTGGAACTTTTATTGATTGCTGGAAAATTGCTTCTATTACTCCTACCTTTAAAAGTGGTGTAAAAAATAATGTGTCCAATTATCGTCCAATCTCTAAGTTATCTAATGTTTCAAAGTTATTCGAGTCTATCATTAAGTTCAAACTATATTTCTTAGTTAAGCGTCATATTTGTATTGAACAACATGGGTTTGTCTCTGGGAGGTCAACAGTGACTAATCTTGCACTTTTTGCAAACTATTGTGTCTCATCTTTTGTACTTGGACATCAAGTGGATATCATATATACTGATTTTTCAAAGGCTTTTGATGTAGTTTCGCACTCTGTCTTGATTAGTAAACTTGGTAAAATGGGCTGCCATTCGGCTTTTTTGAAGTGGATTAAATCGTATCTAAGTTATAGACGTTGTTATGTTTCCATTAATAACACGAATTCCTATATCTTTATGGCTACTTCTGGAGTTCCGCAAGGTAGTATTCTTGGGCCTTTGCTCTTTGTACTATATATTAATGATATTCGTAAATGTTTTTCTTATGCTAAATTTCTGTTGTATGCGGATGATTTAAAGTTATTTGTTCGAGTTCAGAGTATTGCTGATTTTGTTTTATTACAATCTGACCTTAATAAAGTTGTTGAATGGAGTATGTGTAATGGTTTCTGCTTAAATATTGGGAAATGTTCTAGTGCAACGTTTAGTAAATGTAACAATGTAATTGCAACTACTTATAGCATGTCTGGTTGCCCACTTCAAAAACATGACATTATCCGTGACTTAGGGGTAATATTTGACTCTAAGTTTACATTTGTCGAACACTTGAACTTCATTTTGCCCAAAGTTTATTCGCTTCTTGCTTTCGTTCGTAGGAATAGTGTTGAATTCAGTGATCCGCATACAAGAAAATCGCTCTATATATCCTTGGTTAGATCAAGATTAGAATATGCTTCTCTGATTTGGAATCCATCATATGCGATTCATTCATCTAGATTGGAAAGAGTACAAAAAATTGCTACCAAATATATGATACAATCCACTAGTTTTAATGTTATGATGCCGTCGTATAATGCTCGTTGTTTGTTAATGGGATTGAAACTTCTTGAATCGAGAAGAAAGATTAATTCAATAATGTTTATTTTCGACATAATCGCTGGGAATATTGATGATCCCACCTTACTTAATCTTGTAAATTTTAATATACCTATGAGGCAGTTGCGGTTCCCTAAATTATTCTTTATTAAATGTCATCGTACTAACTATGCTCTAAGTGAACCTTTAACTAGAGCATTGTCTTTATGTAACTCATTGTCAATTAATAATTGTATTGATTTCTCATTGTCTAAATTTACTTTTAAAAATTTCATTGTTAATTTATCCTAATGTTGGTTTTCAATGTTATCTGTCACTTTAAATTTATATATTATGTTAAATCTTATTAATGTGTATTTTTACTCACTTCATATTAACTCTAGTCTGTAAGGATTTCTGTTATCCATAGACTCAATAAAGATAAAGATAAAGAAAGATCAGAGAAAGATATTGGCAAAGAAAAGGCAGCAGACCCCCCTTATCGACAGCGGGAGCGTCTGAGATGCCTACAGAGACGCTGACGGAGGCTGCGACGCCCACTGAGACGTCGATTGAGGCAGATAGGGGTAGATATTGGCAAAGAAAAGGCAGCAGACCCCCAATCGACAGCGGCAGCGACTGAGACTCCTACAGAGATGCTGACAGAGGCTGCGACGCAGACTGAGGCAGATAGGGGTAGATATAGGCACAGAGAAGGCAGCAGACCCACCAATTGACAGCAGCAGCAACTGAGACGCCTACAGAGACGCTGACAGGGCTGTAACGCCTACTGAGACGCCGAGTGAGGCAGATAGGGGTGGATATAGGCATAGAGAAGGCAGCAGACACCCCAACTGAGAAGCCGACTGAGACGCCGACTGAGGCAGATAGGGGTAGATATAGGCACAGTGAAGGCAGCAGACCCCCCTTATCGACAGCGGCAGCGACTGAGATGCCTACAGGGACGCTGACGGAGGCTGCGACGCCCACTGAGACGTCGATTGAGGCAGATAGGGGTAGCTATAGGCAAAGAGAAGGCAGCAGACCCCCAATCGACAGCGGCAGCGACTGAGACTCCTACAGAGATGCTGACAGAGGCTGCGACGCCGACCGAGGCAGATAGGGGTAGATATAGGTATAGAGATGGCAGCAGACCCCCCAATCGACAGCGGAAACGGGTGAGACGCCTACAGAGAAGCTGACAGGGGCTGGGACTCCGACTGAGACGCCGACTGACGCAGATGGGGTAGATATAGGCATAGAGAAGACAGGAGACCCCCCCAATCGACAACGGCAACGACTGAGACGGCTACAGAAATGCTGACAGAAGCTGCGACGCAGACTGAGGCAGATAGGGGTAGATATAGGCATAGAGAAGGCAGCAGACCCACCAATTGACAGCAGCAGCAACTGAGACGCCTACAGAGACGCTGACAGGGGCTGTAACGCCTACTGAGACGCCGAGTGAGGCAGATAGGGGTGGATATAGGCATAGAGAAGGCAGCAGATACCCCAATCGACAGCGGCAGCGACTGCGAAGCCTACAGAGACGTTGACAGAGGCTGCGACGCCGACTGAGACGTCGAATGCGGCAGATAGGGATAGATATAGGCATAGAGAAGGCAGCAGCGACTGAGACACCTACAGAGACGCTGGCAGAGGCTGCGACGCAGACTGAGGCAGATAGGGGTAGATATAGGCACAGAGAAGGCAGCAGACCCACCAATTGACAGCAGCAGCAACTGAGACGCCTACAGAGACGCTGACAGGGGCTGTAACGCCTACTGAGACGCCGAGTGAGGCAGATAGGGGTGGATATAGGCATAGAGAAGGCAGCAGACACCCCAATCGACAACGGCAGCGACTGAGACGCCTACAGAGACGTTGACAGAGGCTGTGACGCCGACTGACACGCCGACTGAGGCAGATAGGGGTAGATATAGGCATACAGAAGGCAGCAGACCCCCCCAATCGACAGCGGCAGTGACTGAGACGCCTACAGAGATACTAACAGAGGCTGCGACGCCGACTGAGGCAGATAGGTTTAGATATAGGCATAATGAACGCAGCATACTCCCCCAATCGACAGCGGCAACTGCTGAGACGCTTACAGAGACGCTGACAGAGGCTGCGACGCCGACTGAGATGCCGACTGAGGCAGATAAGGGTAGATATCGGCATAGAGAAGGCAGTCGACCCCCCAATCGACAGCGGCAGCGACTGAGACGCTTCCAGAGACGCTGACAGAGGCTGCGACGCCGACTGAGACGCCGACTGAGATGCCTACTGAGGCAGATAGGTGTAGATATAGGCATAGAGAATGCAGCAGACCCCCAATCAACAGCGGCAGTAACTGAGACGCCTACAGAGACGCTGACAGAGGCTGCGACGCCGACTGAGGCAGATAGGGGTAGATATGGGAATAAAGAAGGCAGCAGACTCCCCCAATCGACAGCGGAAACTGCTGAGACGCTTACAGAGACGCTGACAGAGGCTGCGACGCCGACTGAGATGCCGACTGAGGCAGATAAGGGTAGATATCAGCATACAGAAGGCATTAGACCCCCCAATCGAGAGCGGCAGCGACTGAGACGCCAACAGAGACGCCGACTGAGATGCCGACTGAGGCAGATAGGGGTAGATATAGGCATAGATTAGGCAGCAGACCCCCCAATCGACAGCGGCAGCGACTGAGACGCCTACAGAGACGCCGACTGAGATGCCGACTGAGGCAGATAGAGGTAGATATCGGCATAGAGAAGGCAGTAGACCCCCCAATCGACAGCGGCAGCGACTGAGACGCCTCCAGAGACGCTAACAGAGGCTGCGACGCCGACTGAGACGCCGACTGAGATGCCTACTGAGGCAGATAGGTGTAGATATAGGCATAGAGAATGCAGCAGACCCCCAATCAACAGCGGCAGTGACTGAGACGCCTACAGAGACGCTGACAGAGGCTGCGACGCCGACTGAGGCAGATAGGGGTAGATATGGGAATAAAGAAGGCAGCAGACTCCCCCAATCGACAGCGGAAACTGCTGAGACGCTTACAGAGACGCTGACAGAGGCTGCGACGCCGACTGAGATGCCGACTGAGGCAGATAAGGGTAGATATCAGCATACAGAAGGCTTTAGACCCCCCAATCGACAGCGGCAGCGACTGAGACGCCTACAGAGACGCCGACTGAGATGCCGACTGAGGCAGATAGGGGTAGATATAGGCATAGATTAGGCAGCAGACCCCCCAATCGACAGCGGCAGCGACTGAGACGCCTACAGAGACGCTGACAGAGTCTGCGACGCCGACTGAGATGCCGACTGAGGCAGATAGAGGTAGATATCGGCATAGAGAAGGCAGTAGACCCCCCAATCGACAGCGGCAGCGACTGAGACGCCTCCAGAGACGCTGACAGAGGCTGCGACGCCGACTGAGACGCCGACTGAGATGCCTACTGAGGCAGATAGGGGTAGATATAGGCATAGAGAATGCAGCAGACCCCCAATCAACAGCGGCAGTGACTGAGACGCCTACAGAGACGCTGACAGAGGCTGCGACGCCGACCGAGGCAGATAGGGGTAGATATAGGCATAGAGAAAGCAGCAGATCCCCCCCATTGAAAGCGGCAGTGACTGAGACGCCAACAGAGACGATGACAGAGACTGCTACGCCGACTGAGGCAGATAGTGGTAGATATAGGTATAAAGAAGGCAGTAGACAACCCAATCGGCAGCGGCAGCGACTGAGAAGCCGACTGAGACGCCGACTGAGGCAGATAAGGGTATATATAGGCACAGAGAAGGCAGCAGACCCCCCTTATCGACAGCGGCAGCGACTGAGATGCCTACAATGACGCTGGCAGAGGCTGCGACGCTGACTGACACGCCGACTGAGGCAGATAGGGGTAGATATAGGCATACAGAAGGCAGCAGACCCCCCAATCGACAGCGGCAGCGACTGAGACGCCTACAGAGATACTGACAGAGGCTGCGACGCCGACAGATGCAGATAGGAGTAGATATAGGCATAGAGAAGGCAGCAGACCCACCAATTGACAGCAGCAGCGACTGAGACGCCTACAGAGACGCTGATAGGGGCTGTGACGCCGACTGAAACGCCGACTGACGCATATGGGGTAGATATAGGCATAGAGAAGACAGGAGGCCCCCCCAATCGACAGCGGCAGTGACTGAGACGCCTACAGAGATGCTGACAGAAGCTCCGACGCCGACTGAGACGCCGAATGAGACGCCGACAGAGGCAGATATGGGTAAATATAGGCAGAGAGTAGGCAGCAGACCCCCCAAACAACAGCGGCAGCGACTGAGATGCCTACAGAAATGCTGACACAAGCTGCGACGCCGACAGATGCAGATAGGAGTAGATATAGGCATAGAGAAGGCAGCAGACCCACCAATTGACAGCAGCAGCGACTGAGACGCCTACAGAGACGCTGACAGGGGCTGTGACGCCTACTGAGACGCCAACTGAGGCAGATAGTGGTAGATATAGGCATCGAGAAGCCAGCAGACCCCCCAATCGACAGCGGCAGCGACTGAGACGCCTACAGAGACGCTGACAGAGGCTGCGACGCAGACTGAGGCAGATAGGGGTAGATATAGGTATAGAGAAGGCAGTAGACAACCCAATCGACAGCGGCAGCGACTGAGAAGCCTACTGAGAATCCGACTGAGGCAGATAGTGGCAGATATACGCATAGAGAAGGCAGCAGACCCCCCAATCGACAGCGGCAGCGACTGAGACGCCTACAGAGAAACTGACTGGGGCTGTGACGGCTACTGAGTCGCCGACTGAGGCAGATAGTGGTAGATACAGGCATCGAGAGGCCAGCAGACCCTCCAATCGACAGCGGCAGCGACTGAGACGCCTACAGAAATGCTGACAGAGGGTGCGACGCAGACTGAGGCAGATAGGGGTAGATATAGGCATAGTGAATGCAGCAGACCCCCCCATTCGACAGCGGCAGCGACTGAGACGTCTACAGAGACGCTGAAAGAGGCTGCGACGCCGACTGAGGCAGATAGGGGTAGATATGGGTATAGAGAAGGCAGCAGACAACCCAATCGACAGCGGCAGCGACTGAGAAGCCGACTGAGACGCCGACTGTGGCAGATAGTGGTAGATATAGGCATAGAGAAGGCAGCAGTCCCCCCAATCGACAGCGGCAGCGACTGAGACGCCTACAGAGACGCTGACAGAGGCTGCGACGCCGACTGAGAAGGCGACTGAGACGCCGACTGAGGCAGATAGGGGTAGATATAGGCATACAGAAGGCAGCAGTCCCCCCAATCGACAGCGGCAGCGACTGAGACGCCTGCAGAAATGCTGACAGAGGCTGCGACGCCAACTGAGGCAGATAGTGGTAGATATAGGCATAGAGAAAGCAGCAGACCCCCCAATCGACAGAGGCGGCGACTGAGACGCCTACAGAGACGCTGACAGAGGCTGCGACGCCGACTGAGGCGCCGACTGAGGTAGATTGGGGTAGATATAGGCATAGAGAAGGCAGCAGACCACCCAATCGGCAGCGGCAGCGACTGAGACGCCTACAGAGACTCTGACAGAGGCTTCGACGCCGACTGAGAAGCCGACTGAGGCAGATATGGGTAGATATAGGCATAGAGAAGGCAGCAGACCCCCCAATCGACAGCGGCAGCGACTGAGACGCCTACAGAGATGCTGACACAGGCTGCGACGCCGACCGAGGCAGATAGGGGTAGATATAGGCATAGAGAAAGCAGCAGATCCCACCCAATTGAAAGCGGCAGTGACTGAGACGCCAACGGAGACGCTGACAGAGGCTGCGATGCCGACTGAGGCAGATAGGTGTAGATATAGGTATAAAGAAGGCAGCAGACAACCCAATCGGCAGCGGCAGCGACTGAGACGCCGACTGGGACGTCGAATGCGGCAGATAGGGATAGATATAGGCATAGAGAAGGCAGCAGCGACTGAGACGCCTACAGAGACGCTGGCAGAGGGTGCGACGCCGACTGAGACGCCGAATGAGGCAGATAGGGATATATATAGGCATAGAGAAGGCAGCAGACACCCCAATCGACAACGGCAGCGACTGAGACGCCTACAGAGACGTTGACAGAGGCTGTGACGTCGACTGACACGCCGACTGAGGCAGATAGGGGTAGATATAGGCATAGAGAACGCAGCATACTCCCCTAATCGACAGCGGCAACTGCTGAGACGCTTACAGAGACGCTGACAGAGGCTGCGACGCCGACTGAGATGCCGACTGAGGCAGATAAGGGTAGATATCAGCATACAGAAGGCAGCAGACCCCCAATCGACAGCGGCAGCGACTGAGACGCCTACAGAGACGCTGACAGAAGCTGCGACGCCGACTGAGATGATGACTGAGGCAGATAGAGGTAGATATCGGCATAGAGAAGGCAGCAAACTCCCCAATCGACAGCGGCAGCGACTGAGACGCCTCCAGAGACGCTGACAGAGGCTGCGACGCCAACTGAGACGCCGACTGAGATGCCTACTGAGGCAGATAAGGGTAGATATGGGCATAGAGAAGGCAGCAGAGCCCCCAATCGACAGCGGCAGCGACTGAGACGCCTACAGAGACGCTGACAGGGGCTGCGACGCCGACTGAGACGTCGAATGCGGCAGATAGGGATAGATATAGGCATAGAGAAGGCAGCAGCGACTGAGACGCCTACAGAGACGCTGGCAGAGGCTGCGACGCCGACTGAGACGCCGAATGAAGCAGATATGGGTAGATATAGGTACAGAGAAGGCAGCAGACAACCCAATCGACAGCGGCAGCGACTGAGAAGCCGACTGAGAATCCGACTGAGGCAGATAGTGGCAGATATAGGCATAGAGAAGGCAGCAGTCCCCCAATCGACAGCGGCAGCGACTGAGACCCCTACAGAGAAGCTGACAGGGGCTGTGACGCCGACTGAGGCAGATAGTGGTAGATATAGGCATGAAGAAGCCAGCAGACCCCCAATCGACAGCGGCAGCGACTGAGACGCCTACAGAAATGCTGACAGAGGCCGCGACGCAGACAGAGGCAGATAGGGGTAGATATAGGCATAGAGAAGGCAGCAGACACCCCAATCCAGTGCTGCAGCGACTGAGACGCCTACAGAGAATCTGACAGGGGCTGTGACGCCTACTGTGACGCCGACTGAGGCAGATAGTGGTAGATATAGGCATAGAGAATGCAGCAGACCCCCAATCGACAGCGGCAGCGACTGAGACGCCTACAGAAATGCTGACAGATGCTGCGACGCAGACTGAGGCAGATAGGGGTAGATATAGGCATAGAAAAGGCAGCAAACCCCCCAATCGACAGCGGCAGCGACTGAGACGCCTACAGAGATGCTGACAGAGGCTTCGAATCCGACTGAGACGCCGACTGAGGCAGATAGGGGTGGATATAGGCATAGAGAAGGCAGCAGAAGCCCCCTATCGACAGCGGCAGTGACTGAGATGCCTACAGAGGCGCTGACAGAGGCTGCGACGCCGACTGAGACGTCGATTGAGGCAGATAGGGGTAGATATAGGCAAAGAGAAGGCAGCAGACCCCCAATCGACAGCGGCAGCGACTGAGACGCCTACAGAGATGCTGATAGAGGCTGCGACGCAGACTGAGGCAGATAGGGGTAGATATAGGCATAAAAAAGGCAGCAGAACCCCCAATCGACACCGGCAGCGACTGAGACGCCTACAGAGACGCTGGCAGAGGCTGCGAATCCGACTGAGACGCCGACTGAGGCAGATAGGGGTAGATATAGGCACAGAGAAGGCAGCAGACCCCCCAATCGACAGCGGCAGCGACTGAGATGCCTACAGAGACGCTGACAGAGGCTGCGACGCCGACTGAGACGTCGATTGAGGCAGATAGGGATAGATATAGGCATAGAGAAGGCAGCAGCGACTGAGACGCCTACAGAGACGCTGGCAGAGGCTGCGACGCCGACTGAGACGTTGATTGAGGCAGATAGGGGTAGATATAGGCATAGAGAAGGCAGCAAACCCCCCAATCGACAGCGGCAGCGACTGAGACGCCTACAGAGACGCTGGCAGTGGCTGCGAATCCGACTGAGACGCCGACTGAGGCAGATAGGGGTAGATATAGGCACAGAGAAGGCAGCAGACCCCCCCCAATCGACAGCGGCAGCGACTGAGATGCCTACAGAGACGCTGACAGAGGCTGCGACGCCGACTGAGACGTCGATTGAGGCAGATAGGGGTAGATATAGGCATAGAGAAGGCAGCAAACCCCCCAATCGTCAGCGGCAGCGACTGAGACGCCTACAGAGACGCTGACAGAGGCTGCGACGCCGACTGAGGCAGATAGGGGTAGATATGGGCATAGAGAAGGCAGCAGATCCCCCAATCGACAGCGGCAGCGACTGAGACGCCTACAGAGACGCTTACAGGGGCTGCGACGCCGCCTGAGACGTCGAATGCGGCAGATAGGGATAGATATAGGCATAGAGAAGGCAGCAGCGACTGAGAAGCCTACAGAAACGCTGGCAGAGGCTGCGACGCCGACTGAGATGCCGAATGAGGCAGATATGGGTAGATACAGGCATAGAGAAGGCAGCAGACCCCCCAATCGACAGCGGCAGCGACTGAGACGCCTACAGAGACGCTGACAGAGGCTGCGACGCCGACTGAGGCTGATAGGGGTGGTTATATATGCATAGAAAAGGCAGCAAACCCCCCAATCGACAGCGGCAGCGACTGAGACGCCTACAGAGACGCTTACAGGGGCTGCGACGCCGCCTGAGACGTCGAATGCGGCAGATAGGGATAGATATAGGCATAGAGAAGGCAGCAGCGACTGAGACGCCTACAGAGACGCTGGCAGAGGCTGCGACGCCGACTGAGACGCCGAATGAGGCAGATATGGGTATATATAGGCATAGAGAAGGCAGCAGACCCCCCAATCGACAGCGGTAGCGACTGAGACGCCTACAGAGACGCTGACAGAGGCTGCGACGCCGACTGAGGCAGATAGGGGTAGATATAGGTATAGAGAAAGCAGCAGACAACCCAATCGACAGCGGCAGCGACTGAGAAGCCGACTGAGAATCCGACTGTGGCAGATAGTGGCAGATATAGGCATATAGAAGGCAGCAGACCCCCCAATCGACAGCGGCAGCGAATGAGACGCCTACAGAGAAGCTGACAGGGGCTGTGACGCCTACTGAGACGCCGACTGAGGCAGATAGTGGTAGATATAGGCATGAAGAAGCCAGCAGACCCCCAATCGACAGCGGCAGCGACTGAGACGCCTACAGAAATGCTGACAGAGGCTGCGGCGCATTCAGAGGTAGATAGGGGTAGATATAGGCATAGAGAAGGTAGCAGACCCCCCAATCGACAGCGGCAGCGACTGAGACGCCTACAGAGAATCTGACAGGGGCTGTGACGCCAACTGAGACGCCGACTGAGGCAGATAGTGGTAGATATAGGAATAGAGAAGGCAGCAGACCCTCAATCGACAGCGGCAGCGACTGAGACGCCTACAGAAATGCTGACAGAGGCTGCGACGCAGACTGAGGCAGATATGGGTAGATATATGAATAGAAAAGGCAGCAACCCCCCAATCGACAGCGGCAGCGACTGAGACGCCTACAGAGGCGCTGACAGATGCTGCGAATCCGACGGAGACGCCGACTGAGGCAGATAGGGGTGGATATAGGCATAGAGAAGGCAGCAGAAGCCCCCTATCGACAGCGGCAGTGAGTGAGATGCCTACAGAGACGCTGACAGAGGCTGCGACGCCGACTGAGACGCCGAATGAGACGCCGACTGAGGCAGATATGAGTAGATATAGGCAGACAGTAGGCAGCAGACCCCCCCAAACAACAGCGGCAGCGACTGAGATGCCTACAGAAATGCTGACAGAAGCTACGACGCCGACTGATGCAGATAGGAGTAGATATAGGCATAGAGAAGGCAGCAAACCCACCAATTGACAGCAGCAGCGACTGAGACGCCTACAGAGACGCTGACAGGGGCTGTGATGCCTACTGAGACGCCGACTGAGCAGATAGGGGTGGATATAGGCTTAGAGAAGGCAGCAGACCCCCCAATCGACAGCGGGAGCGACTGAGACGCCTACAGAGATGCTGACAGGGGCTGCGACGCCGACCGAGGCAGATAGGGGTGGATATAGGCATAGAGAAGGCAGTAGAAGCCCCCAATCGACAGCGGCAGTGACTGAGATGCCTACAGAGACGCTGACAGAGGCTGCGACGCCGACTGAGACGTCGATTGATGCAGATAGGGGTAGATATAGGCATAGAAAAGGCAGCAGAATCCCCAATCGACAGCGGCAGCGACTGATACGCCTACAGAGACGCTGGAAGTGGCTGCGATGCCGACTGAGACACCGAATGAGGCAGATATAGGTAGATATAGGCATAAAGAAGGCAGCAGACCCCCCAATCGACAGCGGCAGCGACTGACACGCCTACAGAGACGCTGACAGAGGCTGCGACGCCGACTGAGGCAGATAGGGGTAGATATAGGCATAGAGAAGGCAGCAGACCCCCCAAGCGATAGCGGCAGCGACTGAGACGCCTACAGAGACGCTGACAGAGGCTGCGAATCCGACTGAGACGCCTACAGAGATCCTGACAGAGGCTGCGACGCAGACCGAGGCAGATAGGGGTAGATATAGGCATAGAGAATGCAGCACTCCCCCCAATCGACAGCGGCAGCGACTGAGACGCCTACAGAGACGCTGACAGAAGCTACGACGCCGACTGATGCAGATAGGAGTAGATATAGGCATAGAGAAGGCAGCAGACTGAGGCAGATAGGGGTGGTTATATATGCATAGAAAAGGCAGCAAACCCCCAACTCGACAGCGGCAGCGACTGAGACGCCTACAGAGACGCTGACAGCAGCTACGACGCCGACTGATGCAGATAGGAGTAGATATAGGCATAGAGAAGGCAGCAGACCCACCAATTGACAGCAGCAGCGACTGAGACGCCTACAGAGACGCTGGCAGAGGCTGCGACGCCGACTGAGACGCCGAATGAGGCAGATATGGGTAGATATATGCATAGAGAAGGCAGCAGACCCCCAATCGACAGCGGCAGCGACTGAGAAGCCGACTGAGAATCCGACTGGGGCAGATAGTGGCAGATATAGGCATAGAGAAGGCAGCAGACCCCCCAATCGAAAGCGGCAGCGACTGAGACGCCTACAGAGAAGCTGACAGGGGCTGTGACGCCTACTGAGACGCCGACTGAGGCAGATAGTGGTAGATATAGGCATGAAGAAGCCAGCAGACCCCCAATCGACAGCGGCAGCGACTGAGACGCCTACAGAAATGCTGACAGAGGCTGCGGCGCAGACAGAGGCAGATAGGGGTAGATATAGGCATAAAGAAGGTAGCAGGCCCCCCAATCGACAGCGGCAGCGACTGAGACGCCTACAGAGAATCTGACAGGGGCTGTGACGCCAACTGAGACGCCGACTGAGGCAGATAGTGGTAGATATAGGAATAGAGAAGGCAGCAGACCCTCAATCGACAGCGGCAGCGACTGAGACGCCTACAGAAATGCTGACAGAGGCTGCGACGCAGACTGAGGCAGATAGGGGTAGATATATGCATCGAAAAGGCAGCAAACCCCCAATCGACAGCGGCAGCGACTGAGACGCCTACAGAGCCGCTGACAGAGGCTGCGAATCCGACGGAGACGCCGACTGAGGCAGATAGGGGTGGAGATAGGCATAGAGAAGGCAGCAGAAGCCCCCTATCGACAGCGGCAGTGAGTGAGATGCCTACAGAGACGCTGACAGAGGCTGCGACGCCGACTGAGACGTCGATTGAGGCAGATAGGGGTAGATATAGGCAAAGTGAAGGCAGCAGACCCCCAATCGACAGCGGCAGCGACTGAGATGCCTATAGAGATGCTGACAGAGGCTCCGACGCCGTCTGAGACGCCGAATGAGACGCCGACTGAGGCAGATATGAGTAGATATAGGCAGACAGTAGGCAGCAGACCCCCCAAACAACAGCGGCAGCGACTGAGATGCCTACAGAAATGCTTACAGAAGCTACGACGCCGACTGATGCAGATAGGAGTAGATATAGGCATAGAGAAGGCAGCAGACCCACCAATTGACAGCAGCAGCGACTGAGACGCCTACAGAGACGCTGACAGGGGCTGTGACGCCTACTGAGACGCCGACTGAGCAGATAGGGGTGGATATAGGCTTAGCGAAAGCAGCAGACCCCCCAATCGACAGCGGGAGCGACTGAGACGCCTACAGAGATGCTGACTGGGGCTGCGACGCCGACCGAGGCAGATAGGGGTGGATATAGGCATAGAAAAGGCAGCAGAATCCAAAATCGACAGCGGCAGCGACTGATACGCCTACAGAGACGCTGACAGAGGCTGCGACGCCGACTGAGGCAGATAGGGGTAGATATAGGCATAGAGAAGGCAGCAGACCCCCCAATCGACAGCGGCAGCGACTGAGACGCCTACAGAGACGCTGACAGAGGCTGCGAATCCGACTGAGACGCCTACAGAGATCCTGACAGAGGCTGCGACGCAGACCGAGGCAGATAGGGGTAGATATAGGCATAGAGAATGTAGCACTCCCCCCCAATTGACAGCGGCAGTGACTGAGACGCCTACAGAGACGCTGACAGAGGCTGCGACGCCGACTTAGGCAGAAAGGGGTAGATATAGGAATATAGAAGGCAGTAGACAACCCAATCGAGAGCGGCAGCAACTGAGAAGCCGACTGAGAATCCGACTAAGGCAGTTAGTGGCAGATATAGGCATAGAGAAGGCAGCAGACCCTCCAATCGACAGCGGCAGCGACTGAGACGCCTACAGAGACGCTGACAGAGGCTGCGAATCCGACTGAGACGCCGATTGAGGCAGACAGTGGTAGATATAGGCATAGAGAAGGCAACAGACCCCCAATCGACAGCGGCAGCGACTGAGACGCCTACAGAGACGCTGACAGAGGCTGCGACGCCGATTGGGACGCCGACTGTGGCAGATAGTGGTAGATATAGGCATGAAGAAGCCAGCAGACCCCCAATCGACAGCGGCAGCGACTGAGACGCCTACAGAAATGCTGACAGAGGCTGCGGCGCATACAGAGGTAGATAGGGGTAGATATAGGCATAGAGAAGGTAGCAGACCCCCCAATCGACAGCGGCAGCGACTGAGACGCCTACAGAGAATCTGACAGGGGCTGTGACGCCAACTGAGACGCCGACTGAGGCAGATAGTGGTAGATATAGGAATAGAGAAGGCAGCAGACCCTCAATCGACAGCGGCAGCGACTGAGACGCCTACAGAAATGCTGACAGAGGCTGCGACGCAGACTGAGGCAGATATGGGTAGATATATGAATAGAAAAGGCAGCAACCCCCCAATCGACAGCGGCAGCGACTGAGACGCCTACAGAGGCGCTGACAGATGCTGCGAATCCGACGGAGACGCCGACTGAGGCAGATAGGGGTGGATATAGGCATAGAGAAGGCAGCAGAAGCCCCCTATCGACAGCGGCAGTGAGTGAGATGCCTACAGAGACGCTGACAGAGGCTGCGACGCCGACTGAGACGCCGAATGAGACGCCGACTGAGGCAGATATGAGTAGATATAGGCAGACAGTAGGCAGCAGACCCCCCCAAACAACAGCGGCAGCGACTGAGATGCCTACAGAAAAGCTGACAGAAGCTACGACGCCGACTGATGCAGATAGGAGTAGATATAGGCATAGAGAAGGCAGCAAACCCACCAATTGACAGCAGCAGCGACTGAGACGCCTACAGAGACGCTGACAGGGGCTGTGACGCCTACTGAGACGCCGACTGAGCAGATAGGGGTGGATATAGGCTTAGAGAAGGCAGCAGACCCCCCAATCGACAGCGGGAGCGACTGAGACGCCTACAGAGATGCTGACAGGGGCTGCGACTCCGACCTAGGCAGATAGGGGTGGATATAGGCATAGAGAAGGCAGTAGAAGCCCCCAATCGACAGCGGCAGTGACTGAGATGCCTACAGAGACGCTGACAGAGGCTGCGACGCCGACTGAGACGTCGATTGAGGCAGATAGGGGTAGATATAGGCATAGAAAAGGCAGCAGAATCCCCAATCGACAGCGGCAGCGACTGATACGCCTACAGAGACGCTGGAAGTGGCTGCGATGCCGACTGAGACACCGAATGAGGCAGATATAGGTAGATATAGGCATAAAGAAGGCAGCAGACCCCCCAATCGACAGCGGCAGCGACTGACACGCCTACAGAGACGCTGACAGAGGCTGCGACGCCGACTGAGGCAGATAGGGGTAGATATAGGCATAGAGAAGGCAGCAGACCCCCCAAGCGACAGCGGCAGCGACTGAGACGCCTACAGAGACGCTGACAGAGGCTGCGAATCCGACTGAGACGCCTACAGAGATCCTGACAGAGGCTGCGACGCAGACCGAGGCAGATAGGGGTAGATATAGGCATAGAGAATGCAGCACTCCCCCCAATCGACAGCGGCAGCGACTGAGACGCCTACAGAGACGCTGACAGAAGCTACGACGCCGACTGATGCAGATAGGAGTAGATATAGGCATAGAGAAGGCAGCAGACTGAGGCAGATAGGGGTGGTTATATATGCATAGAAAAGGCAGCAAACCCCCAACTCGACAGCGGCAGCGACTGAGACGCCTACAGAGACGCTGACAGCAGCTACGACGCCGACTGATGCAGATAGGAGTAGATATAGGCATAGAGAAGGCAGCAGACCCACCAATTGACAGCAGCAGCGACTGAGACGCCTACAGAGACGCTGGCAGAAGCTGCGACGCCGACTGAGACGCCGAATGAGGCAGATATGGGTAGATATATGCATAGAGAAGGCAGCAGACCCCCAATCGACAGCGGCAGCGACTGAGAAGCCGACTGAGAATCCGACTGGGGCAGATAGTGGCAGATATAGGCATAGAGAAGGCAGCAGACCCCCCAATCGAAAGCGGCAGCGACTGAGACGCCTACAGAGAAGCTGACAGGGGCTGTGACGCCTACTGAGACGCCGACTGAGGCAGATAGTGGTAGATATAGGCATGAAGAAGCCAGCAGACCCCCAATCGACAGCGGCAGCGACTGAGACGCCTACAGAAATGCTGACAGAGGCTGCGGCGCAGACAGAGGCAGATAGGGGTAGATATAGGCATAAAGAAGGTAGCAGGCCCCCCAATCGATAGCGGCAGCGACTGAGACGCCTACAGAGAATCTGACAGGGGCTGTGACGCCAACTGAGACGCCGACTGAGGCAGATAGTGGTAGATATAGGAATAGAGAAGGCAGCAGACCCTCAATCGACAGCGGCAGCGACTGAGACGCCTACAGAAATGCTGACAGAGGCTGCGACGCAGACTGAGGCAGATAGGGGTAGATATATGCATCGAAAAGGCAGCAAACCCCCAATCGACAGCGGCAGCGACTGAGACGCCTACAGAGCCGCTGACAGAGGCTGCGAATCCGACGGAGACGCCGACTGAGGCAGATAGGGGTGGAGATAGGCATAGAGAAGGCAGCAGAAGCCCCCTATCGACAGCGGCAGTGAGTGAGATGCCTACAGAGACGCTGACAGAGGCTGCGACGCCGACTGAGACGTCGATTGAGGCAGATAGGGGTAGATATAGGCAAAGTGAAGGCAGCAGACCCCCAATCGACAGCGGCAGCGACTGAGATGCCTATAGAGATGCTGACAGAGGCTCCGACGCCGTCTGAGACGCCGAATGAGACGCCGACTGAGGCAGATATGAGTAGATATAGGCAGACAGTAGGCAGCAGACCCCCCAAACAACAGCGGCAGCGACTGAGATGCCTACAGAAATGCTTACAGAAGCTACGACGCCGACTGATGCAGATAGGAGTAGATATAGGCATAGAGAAGGCAGCAGACCCACCAATTGACAGCAGCAGCGACTGAGACGCCTACAGAGACGCTGACAGGGGCTGTGACGCCTACTGAGACGCCGACTGAGCAGATAGGGGTGGATATAGGCTTAGCGAAAGCAGCAGACCCCCCAATCGACAGCGGGAGCGACTGAGACGCCTACAGAGATGCTGACTGGGGCTGCGACGCCGACCGAGGCAGATAGGGGTGGATATAGGCATAGAAAAGGCAGCAGAATCCAAAATCGACAGCGGCAGCGACTGATACGCCTACAGAGACGCTGACAGAGGCTGCGACGCCGACTGAGGCAGATAGGGGTAGATATAGGCATAGAGAAGGCAGCAGACCCCCCAATCGACAGCGGCAGCGACTGAGACGCCTACAGAGACGCTGACAGAGGCTGCGAATCCGACTGAGACGCCTACAGAGATCCTGACAGAGGCTGCGACGCAGACCGAGGCAGATAGGGGTAGATATAGGCATAGAGAATGTAGCACTCCCCCCCAATTGACAGCGGCAGTGACTGAGACGCCTACAGAGACGCTGACAGAGGCTGCGACGCCGACTTAGGCAGAAAGGGGTAGATATAGGAATATAGAAGGCAGTAGACAACCCAATCGAGAGCGGCAGCAACTGAGAAGCCGACTGAGAATCCGACTAAGGCAGTTAGTGGCAGATATAGGCATAGAGAAGGCAGCAGACCCTCCAATCGACAGCGGCAGCGACTGAGACGCCTACAGAGACGCTGACAGAGGCTGCGAATCCGACTGAGACGCCGATTGAGGCAGATAGTGGTAGATATAGGCATAGAGAAGGCAACAGACCCCCAATCGACAGCGGCAGCGACTGAGACGCCTACAGAGACGCTGACAGAGGCTGCGACGCCGATTGGGACGCCGACTGTGGCAGATAGTGGTAGATATAGGCATGAAGAAGCCAGCAGACCCCCAATCGACAGCGGCAGCGACTGAGACGCCGACTGGGACGTCGAATGCGGCAGATAGGGATAGATATAGGCATAGAGAAGGCAGCAGCGACTGAGACGCCTACAGAGACGCTGGCAGAGGGTGCGACGCCGACTGAGACGCCGAATGAGGCAGATAGGGATATATATAGGCATAGAGAAGGCAGCAGACACCCCAATCGACAACGGCAGCGACTGAGACGCCTACAGAGACGTTGACAGAGGCTGTGACGTCGACTGACACGCCGACTGAGGCAGATAGGGGTAGATATAGGCATAGAGAACGCAGCATACTCCCCTAATCGACAGCGGCAACTGCTGAGACGCTTACAGAGACGCTGACAGAGGCTGCGACGCCGACTGAGATGCCGACTGAGGCAGATAAGGGTAGATATCAGCATACAGAAGGCAGCAGACCCCCAATCGACAGCGGCAGCGACTGAGACGCCTACAGAGACGCTGACAGAAGCTGCGACGCCGACTGAGATGATGACTGAGGCAGATAGAGGTAGATATCGGCATAGAGAAGGCAGCAGACTCCCCAATCGACAGCGGCAGCGACTGAGACGCCTCCAGAGACGCTGACAGAGGCTGCGACGCCAACTGAGACGCCGACTGAGATGCCTACTGAGGCAGATAAGGGTAGATATGGGCATAGAGAAGGCAGCAGAGCCCCCAATCGACAGCGGCAGCGACTGAGACGCCTACAGAGACGCTGACAGGGGCTGCGACGCCGACTGAGACGTCGAATGCGGCAGATAGGGATAGATATAGGCATAGAGAAGGCAGCAGCGACTGAGACGCCTACAGAGACGCTGGCAGAGGCTGCGACGCCGACTGAGACGCCGAATGAAGCAGATATGGGTAGATATAGGTACAGAGAAGGCAGCAGACAACCCAATCGACAGCGGCAGCGACTGAGAAGCCGACTGAGAATCCGACTGAGGCAGATAGTGGCAGATATAGGCATAGAGAAGGCAGCAGACCCCCAATCGACAGCGGCAGCGACTGAGACCCCTACAGAGAAGCTGACAGGGGCTGTGACGCCGACTGAGGCAGATAGTGGTAGATATAGGCATGAAGAAGCCAGCAGACCCCCAATCGACAGCGGCAGCGACTGAGACGCCTACAGAAATGCTGACAGAGGCCGCGACGCAGACAGAGGCAGATAGGGGTAGATATAGGCATAGAGAAGGCAGCAGACACCCCAATCCAGTGCTGCAGCGACTGAGACGCCTACAGAGAATCTGACAGGGGCTGTGACGCCTACTGTGACGCCGACTGAGGCAGATAGTGGTAGATATAGGCATAGAGAAGGCAGCAGACCCCCAATCGACAGCGGCAGCGACTGAGACGCCTACAGAAATGCTGACAGATGCTGCGACGCAGACTGAGGCAGATAGGGGTAGATATAGGCATAGAAAAGGCAGCAAACCCCCCAATCGACAGCGGCAGCGACTGAGACGCCTACAGAGATGCTGACAGAGGCTTCGAATCCGACTGAGACGCCGACTGAGGCAGATAGGGGTGGATATAGGCATAGAGAAGGCAGCAGAAGCCCCCTATCGACAGCGGCAGTGACTGAGATGCCTACAGAGGCGCTGACAGAGGCTGCGACGCCGACTGAGACGTCGATTGAGGCAGATAGGGGTAGATATAGGCAAAGAGAAGGCAGCAGACCCCCAATCGACAGCGGCAGCGACTGAGACGCCTACAGAGATGCTGATAGAGGCTGCGACGCAGACTGAGGCAGATAGGGGTAGATATAGGCATAAAAAAGGCAGCAGAACCCCCAATCGACACCGGCAGCGACTGAGACGCCTACAGACACGCTGACAGAGGCTGCGACGCCGACTGAGGCAGATAGGGGTAGATATAGGCATAGAGAAGGCAGCAGACCCCCCAATCGACAGCGGCAGCGACTGAGACGTCTACAGAAATGCTGACAGAGGCTGCGGCGCAGACTGAGGCAGTTAGGGGTAGATATAGGCATAGAGAAGGCAGCAAACCCCCCAATCGACAGCGGCAGCGACTGAGACGCCTACAGAGACGCTGGCAGAGGCTGCGAATCCGACTGAGACGCCGACTGAGGCAGATAGGGGTAGATATAGGCACAGAGAAGGCAGCAGACCCCCCAATCGACAGCGGCAGCGACTGAGATGCCTACAGAGACGCTGACAGAGGCTGCGACGCCGACTGAGACGTCGATTGAGGCAGATAGGGATAGATATAGGCATAGAGAAGGCAGCAGCGACTGAGACGCCTACAGAGACGCTGGCAGAGGCTGCGACGCCGACTGAGACGTCGATTGAGGCAGATAGGGGTAGATATAGGCATAGAGAAGGCAGCAAACCCCCCAATCGACAGCGGCAGCGACTGAGACGCCTACAGAGACGCTGGCAGTGGCTGCGAATCCGACTGAGACGCCGACTGAGGCAGATAGGGGTAGATATAGGCACAGAGAAGGCAGCAGACCCCCCCAATCGACAGCGGCAGCGACTGAGATGAATACAGAGACGCTGACAGAGGCTGCGACGCCGACTGAGACGTCGATTGAGGCAGATAGGGGTAGATATAGGCATAGAGAAGGCAGCAAACCCCCCAATCGTCAGCGGCAGCGACTGAGACGCCTACAGAGACGCTGACAGAGGCTGCGACGCCGACTGAGGCAGATAGGGGTAGATATGGGCATAGAGAAGGCAGCAGATCCCCCAATCGACAGCGGCAGCGACTGAGACGCCTACAGAGACGCTTACAGGGGCTGCGACGCCGCCTGAGACGTCGAATGCGGCAGATAGGGATAGATATAGGCATAGAGAAGGCAGCAGCGACTGAGAAGCCTACAGAAACGCTGGCAGAGGCTGCGACGCCGACTGAGATGCCGAATGAGGCAGATATGGGTAGATACAGGCATAGAGAAGGCAGCAGACCCCCCAATCGACAGCGGCAGCGACTGAGACGCCTACAGAGACGCTGACAGAGGCTGCGACGCCGACTGAGGCTGATAGGGGTGGTTATATATGCATAGAAAAGGCAGCAAACCCCCCAATCGACAGCGGCAGCGACTGAGACGCCTACAGAGACGCTGACAGAAGCTACGACGCCGATTGCTGCAGATAGGAGTAGATATAGGCATAGAGAAGGCAGCAGACCCACCAATTGACAGCAGCAGCGACTGAGACGCCTACAGAGACGCTGGCAGAGGCTGCGACGCCGACTGAGACGCCGAATGAGGCAGATATGGGTATATATAGGCATAGAGAAGGCAGCAGACCCCCCAATCGACAGCGGTAGCGACTGAGACGCCTACAGAGACGCTGACAGAGGCTGCGACGCCGACTGAGGCAGATAGGGGTAGATATAGGTATAGAGAAAGCAGCAGACAACCCAATCGACAGCGGCAGCGACTGAGAAGCCGACTGAGAATCCGACTGTGGCAGATAGTGGCAGATATAGGCATATAGAAGGAAGCAGACCCCCCAATCGACAGCGGCAGCGAATGAGACGCCTACAGAGAAGCTGACAGGGGCTGTGACGCCTACTGAGACGCCGACTGAGGCAGATAGTGGTAGATATAGGCATGAAGAAGCCAGCAGACCCCCAATCGACAGCGGCAGCGACTGAGACGCCTACAGAAATGCTGACAGAGGCTGCGGCGCATACAGAGGTAGATAGGGGTAGATATAGGCATAGAGAAGGTAGCAGACCCCCCAATCGACAGCGGCAGCGACTGAGACGCCTACAGAGAATCTGACAGGGGCTGTGACGCCAACTGAGACGCCGACTGAGGCAGATAGTGGTAGATATAGGAATAGAGAAGGCAGCAGACCCTCAATCGACAGCGGCAGCGACTGAGACGCCTACAGAAATGCTGACAGAGGCTGCGACGCAGACTGAGGCAGATATGGGTAGATATATGAATAGAAAAGGCAGCAACCCCCCAATCGACAGCGGCAGCGACTGAGACTGAGACGCCTACAGAGGCGCTGACAGATGCTGCGAATCCGACGGAGACGCCGACTGAGGCAGATAGGGGTGGATATAGGCATAGAGAAGGCAGCAGAAGCCCCCTATCGACAGCGGCAGTGAGTGAGATGCCTACAGAGACGCTGACAGAGGCTGCGACGCCGACTGAGACGCCGAATGAGACGCCGACTGAGGCAGATATGAGTAGATATAGGCAGACAGTAGGCAGCAGACCCCCCCAAACAACAGCGGCAGCGACTGAGATGCCTACAGAAATGCTGACAGAAGCTACGACGCCGACTGATGCAGATAGGAGTAGATATAGGCATAGAGAAGGCAGCAAACCCACCAATTGACAGCAGCAGCGACTGAGACGCCTACAGAGACGCTGACAGGGGCTGTGACGCCTACTGAGACGCCGACTGAGCAGATAGGGGTGGATATAGGCTTAGAGAAGGCAGCAGACCCCCCAATCGACAGCGGGAGCGACTGAGACGCCTACAGAGATGCTGACAGGGGCTGCGACGCCGACCGAGGCAGATAGGGGTGGATATAGGCATAGAGAAGGCAGTAGAAGCCCCCAATCGACAGCGGCAGTGACTGAGATGCCTACAGAGACGCTGACAGAGGCTGCGACGCCGACTGAGACGTCGATTGAGGCAGATAGGGGTAGATATAGGCATAGAAAAGGCAGCAGAATCCCCAATCGACAGCGGCAGCGACTGATACGCCTACAGAGACGCTGGAAGTGGCTGCGATGCCGACTGAGACACCGAATGCGGCAGATATAGGTAGATATAGGCATAAAGAAGGCAGCAGACCCCCCAATCGACAGCGGCAGCGACTGACACGCCTGCAGAGACGCTGACAGAGGCTGCGACGCCGACTGAGGCAGATAGGGGTAGATATAGGCATAGAGAAGGCAGCAGACCCCCCAAGCGACAGCGGCAGCGACTGAGACGCCTACAGAGACGCTGACAGAGGCTGCGAATCCGACTGAGACGCCTACAGAGATCCTGACAGAGGCTGCGACGCAGACCGAGGCAGATAGGGGTAGATATAGGCATAGAGAATGCAGCACTCCCCCCAATCGACAGCGGCAGCGACTGAGACGCCTACAGAGACGCTGACAGAAGCTACGACGCCGACTGATGCAGATAGGAGTAGATATAGGCATAGAGAAGGCAGCAGACTGAGGCAGATAGGGGTGGTTATATATGCATAGAAAAGGCAGCAAACCCCCAACTCGACAGCGGCAGCGACTGAGACGCCTACAGAGACGCTGACAGCAGCTACGACGCCGACCGATGCAGATAGGAGTAGATATAGGCATAGAGAAGGCAGCAGACCCACCAATTGACAGCAGCAGCGACTGAGACGCCTACAGAGACGCTGGCAGAGGCTGCGACGCCGACTGAGACGCCGAATGAGGCAGATATGGGTAGATATATGCATAGAGAAGGCAGCAGACCCCCAATCGACAGCGGCAGCGACTGAGAAGCCGACTGAGAATCCGACTGGGGCAGATAGTGGCAGATATAGGCATAGAGAAGGCAGCAGACCCCCCAATCGAAAGCGGCAGCGACTGAGACGCCTACAGAGAAGCTGACAGGGGCTGTGACGCCTACTGAGACGCCGACTGAGGCAGATAGTGGTAGATATAGGCATGAAGAAGCCAGCAGACCCCCAATCGACAGCGGCAGCGACTGAGACGCCTACAGAAATGCTGACAGAGGCTGCGGCGCAGACAGAGGCAGATAGGGGTAGATATAGGCATAGAGAAGGTAGCAGGCCCCCCAATCAACAGCGGCAGCGACTGAGACGCCTACAGAGAATCTGACAGGGGCTGTGACGCCAACTGAGACGCCGACTGAGGCAGATAGTGGTAGATATAGGAATAGAGAAGGCAGCAGACCCTCAATCGACAGCGGCAGCGACTGAGACGCCTACAGAAATGCTGACAGAGGCTGCGACGCAGACTGAGGCAGATAGGGGTAGATATTTTATTTTTATATTTTTATTTGATCTTTATTTGATCTTTATTGAGTCTATGGATAACAGAAATCCTTACAGACTAGAGTTAATATGAAGTGAGTAATAATACACATTAATAAGATTTAACATAATATATAAATTTAAAGTGACAGATAACATTGAAAACCAACATTAGGATAAATTAACAATGAAATTTTTAAAAGTAAATTTAGACAATGAGAAATCAATACAATTATTAATTGACAATGAGTTACATAAAGACAATGCTCTAGTTAAAGGTTCACTTAGAGCATAGTTAGTACGATGACATTTAATAAAGAATAATTTAGGGAACCGCAACTGCCTCATAGGTATATTAAAATTTACAAGATTAAGTAAGGTGGGATCATCAATATTCCCAGCGATTATGTCGAAAATAAACATTATTGAATTAATCTTTCTTCTCGATTCAAGAAGTTTCAATCCCATTAACAAACAACGAGCATTATACGACGGCATCATAACATTAAAACTAGTGGATTGTAACATATATTTGGTAGCAATTTTTTGTACTCTTTCCAATCTAGATGAATGAATCGCATATGATGGATTCCAAATCAGAGAAGCATATTCTAATCTTGATCTAACCAAGGATATATAGAGCGATTTTCTTGTATGCGGATCACTGAATTCAACACTATTCCTCCGAACGAAAGCAAGAAGCGAATAAACTTTGGGCAAAATGAAGTTCAAGTGTTCGACAAATGTAAACTTAGAGTCAAATATTACCCCTATGATATATGCATAGAAAAGGCAGCAAACCCCCAATCGACAGCGGCAGCGACTGAGACGCCTACAGAGACGCTGACAGAGGCTGCGAATCCGACGGAGACGCCGACTGAGGCAGATAGGGGTGGAGATAGGCATAGAGAAGGCAGCAGAAGCCCCCTATCGACAGCGGCAGTGAGTGAGATGCCTACAGAGACGCTGACAGAGGCTGCGACGCCGACTGAGACGTCGATTGAGGCAAATAGGGGTAGATATAGGCAAAGTGAAGGCAGCAGACCCCCAATCGACAGCGGCAGCGACTGAGATGCCTATAGAGATGCTGACAGAGGCTCCGACGCCGTCTGAGACGCCGAATGAGACGCCGACTGAGGCAGATATGAGTAGATATAGGCAGACAGTAGGCAGCAGACCCCCCAAACAACAGCGGCAGCGACTGAGATGCCTACAGAAATGCTTACAGAAGCTACGACGCCGACTGATGCAGATAGGAGTAGATATAGGCATATAGAAGGCAGCAGACCCACCAATTGACAGCAGCAGCGACTGAGACGCCTACAGAGACGCTGACAGGGGCTGTGACGCCTACTGAGACGCCGACTGAGCAGATAGGGGTGGATATAGGCTTAGCGAAAGCAGCAGACCCCCTAATCGACAGCGGGAGCGACTGAGACGCCTACAGAGACTCTGACTGGGGCTGCGACGCCGACCGAGGCAGATAGGGGTGGATATAGGCATAGAAAAGGCAGCAGAATCCAAAATCGACAGCGGCAGCGACTGATACGCCTACAGAGACGCTGACAGAGGCTGCGACGCCGACTGAGGCAGATAGGGGTAGATATAGGCATAGAGAAGGCAGCAGACCCCCCAATCGACAGCGGCAGCGACTGAGACGCCTACAGAGACGCTGACAGAGGCTGCGAATCCGACTGAGACGCCTACAGAGATCCTGACAGAGGCTGCGACGCAGACCGAGGCAGATAGGGGTAGATATAGGCATAGAGAATGTAGCACTCCCCCCCAATTGACAGCGGCAGTGACTGAGACGCCTACAGAGACGCTGACAGAGGCTGCGACGCCGACTTAGGCAGAAAGGGGTAGATATAGGAATATAGAAGGCAGTAGACAACCCAATCGAGAGCGGCAGCAACTGAGAAGCCGACTGAGAATCCGTTTAAGGCAGTTAGTGGCAGATATAGGCATAGAGAAGGCAGCAGACCCTCCAATCGACAGCGGCAGCGACTGAGACGCCTACAGAGACGCTGACAGAGGCTGCGAATCCGACTGAGACACCGATTGAGGCAGATAGTGGTAGATATAGGCATAGAGAAGGCAACAGACCCCCAATCGACAGCGGCAGCGACTGAGACGCCTACAGAGACGCTGACAGAGGCTGCGCCGCCGATTGGGACGCCGACTGTGGCAGATAGGGATAGATATAGGCATACAGAAGGCAGCAGTCCCCCCAATCGACAGCGGCAGCGACTGAGACGCCTACAGAAATACTGACAGGGGCTGCGACGCCGACCGAGGCAGATAGTGGTAGATATAGGCATAGAGAAGGCAGCAGACCCCCCAATCAACAGTGGCAGCGACTGAGACGCCTACAGAGACGCTGGCAGAGGCTGCTACGCCGACTGAGACGCCGACTGAGGCAGATAGGGGTAGACATAGGCATAGAGAAGGCAGCAGACCCCTCAATTGACAGCGGCAGCGACTGAGACGCCTACAGAGATGCTGACAGGGGCTGCCACCCCGACCGAGGAAGATAGGGGTAGATATAGGCATAGAGAATGCAGCAAATCCCCCCACCAATTGACAGCGGCAGTGACTGAGACACCTACAGAAATTCTGACAGAGGCTGCGACGCCGACTGAGGCAGATAGGGGTAGATACAGGTATAGAGAAGGCAGCAGACAACCCAATCGACAGCGGCAGCGACTGAGAAGCCGCCTGAGACGCCGACTGAGGCAGATAGTGGTAGATATAGGCATAGTGAAGGCAGCAGACCCCCCACTCGACAGCGGCTGCGACTGAGACGCCTACAGAGAAGCTGACAGGGGCTGTGACGCCTACTAAGACGCCGACTGAGGCAGATAGTGGTATAGTGGTAGATATAGGCATAGAGAAGGCAGCAGACCCCCAATCGACAGCGGCAGCGACTGAGACGCCTACAGAAATGCTGACAGAGGCTGCGACGCAGACTGAGGCAGATTGGGGTAGATATAGGCATAGAAAAGGCAGCAGACCCCCCAATCGACAGCGGCAGCGACTTAGACCCCTACATAGACGCTGACAGAGGCTGCGACGCCGACTGAAACGCCGACTGAGGTAGATTGGGGTAGATATAGGCATAGAGAAGGCAGCAGAACGCCCCTATCGAAAGCGGCAGTGACTGAGATGCCTACAAAGACGCTGACAGAGGCTGCGACGTCGACTGAGACGTCGATTGAGGCAGATAGGGGTAGATATAGGCAAAAAGAAGGCAGCAGACCCCCCAATCGACAGAGGCAGCGACTGAGACGCCTACAGAGATGCTGACAGAGGCTGCGACGCAGACTGAGGCAGATAGGGGTAGATATAGGCATAGAAAAGGCAGCAGACCCCCCAATCGACAGCGGCAGCGCCTGAGACCTCTACAGAGACGCTGACAGAGGCTGCGACGCCTACTGAGACGCCGACTGAGGCAGATAGGGGTAGATATAGGCTTAGAGAAGGCAGCAGACCCCCCAATCGACAGCGGCAGCGACTGAGACGCCTACAGAGATTCTCACAGAGGCTGCGACGCCGACCGAGGCAGATAGGTGTAGATATAGGCATAGAGAAAGCAGCAGATCCCTCCAATTGAAAGCGGCAGTGACTGAGACGCCAACAGAGACGCTGGCAGAGGCTGCGACGCCGACTGAGACAGATAGGGGTAGATATAGGTATAAAGAAGGCAGCAGACACCCCAATCGGCAGCGGCAGCGACTGAGAAGCCGACTGAGACGCCGACTGAGGCAGATTGTGGTAGATATAGGCATAGAGAAGGCAACAGACCCCCAATCAACAGCGGCAGCGACTGAGATGCCGACAGAGACGCTGACAGGGGCTGTGACACCTACTGAGACGCCGACTGAGGCAGATAGTGGTAGATATAGGCATAGAGAAGGCAGCAGACCCCCCCAATCACCAGCGGCAGCGACTGAGACGCCTACAGAAATGCTGACAGAGGCTGCGACGCAGACTGAGGCAGATAGAGGTAGATATAGGCATAGAGAAGGCAGCAAATCCCCCAATTGACAGCGGCAGCGACTGAGACGCCTACAGAGACGCTGACAGAGGCTGCGAATCCGACTGAGACGCCGACTGAGGCAGATAGGGGTAGATATAGGCACAGAGAAGGCAGCAGACCCACCAATTGACAGCAGCAGCGACTGAGACGCCTACAGAAATGCTGACAGAGGCTGCGACGCAGACTGAGGCAGATAGGGGTAGATATAGGCATTGAGAAGGCAGCAGACCCCCTACTGAGACCCCCCAATCGACAGCGGGAGCGACTGAGACGCCTACAGAAACGCTGACAGAGGCTCCGGCGCCGATTGAGACGCCGAATGAGACGCCGACTGAGGCAGATATGAGTAGATATAGGCAGAGAGTAGGCAGCAGACCCCCCAAACAACAGCGGCAGCGACTGAGATGCCTACAGAAATGCTGACAGAAGCTACGACGCCGACTGATGCAGATAGGAGTAAATATAGGCATAGAGAAGGCAGCAGACCCACCAATTGACAGCAGCAGCGGCTGAGACGCCTACAGAGACGCTGACAGGGGCTGTGACGCCTACTGAGACGCCGACTGAGGCAGATAGTGGTATAGTGGTAGATATAGGCATAGAGAAATCAGCAGACCCCCAATCGACAGCGGCAGCGACTGAGACGCCTACAGAAATGCTCACAGAGGCTGCGACGCAGACTGAGGCAAATAGGGGTAGATATAGGCATAGAAAAGGCAGCAGAACGCCCCTATCGACAGCGGCAGTGACTGAGATGCCTACAGAGACGCTGAGAGAGGCTGCGACGCCGACTGAGACGTCGATTGAGGCAGATAGGGGTAGATACAGGCATAGAGAAGGTAGCAGGCCCCCCAATCGACAGCGGCAGCGACTGAGACGCCTACAGAGAATCTGACAGGGGCTGTGACGCCAACTGGGACGCCGACTGAGGCAGATAGTGGTAGATATAGGAATAGAGAAGGCAGCAGACCCTCAATCGACAGCGGCAGCGACTGAGACGCCTACAGAAATGCTGACAGAGGCTGCGACGCAGACTGAGGCAGATAGGGGTAGATATATGCATAGAAAAGGCAGCAAACCCCCAATCGACAGCGGCAGCGACTGAGACGCCTACAGAGACGCTGACAGAGGCTGCGAGTCCGACGGAGACGCCGACTGAGGCAGATAGGGGTGGATATAGGCATAGAGAAGGCAGCAGAAGCCCCCTATCGACAGCGGCAGTGAGTGAGATGCCTACAGAGACGCTGACAGAGGCTGCGACGCCGACTGAGACGTCGATTGAGGCAGATAGGGGTAGATATAGGCAAAGTGAAGGCAGCAGACCCCCAATCGACAGCGGCAGCGACTGAGATGCCTATAGAGATGCTGACAGAGGCTCCGACGCCGTCTGAGACGCCGTCTGAGACGCCGAATGAGACGCCGACTGAGGCAGATATGAGTAGATATAGGCAGACAGTAGGCAGCAGACCCCCCAAACAACAGCGGGAGCGACTGAGATGCCTACAGAAATGCTTACAGAAGCTACGACGCCGACTGATGCAGATAGGAGTAGATATAGGCATAGAGAAGGCAGCAGACCCACCAATTGACAGCAGCAGCGACTGAGACGCCTACAGAGACGCTGACAGGGGCTGTGACGCCTACTGAGAAGCCGACTGAGCAGATAGGGCTGGATATAGGCTTAAAGAAGGCAGCAGACCCCCCAATCGACAGCGGGAGCGACTGAGACGCCTACAGAGATGCTGACTGGGGCTGCGACGCCGACCGAGGCAGATAGGGGTGGATATAGGCATAGAAAAGGCAGCAGAATCCAAAATCGACAGCGGCAGCGACTGATACGCCTACAGAGACGCTGACAGAGGCTGCGACGCCGACTGAGGCAGATAGGGGTAGATATAGGCATAGAGAAGGCAGCAGACCCCCCAATCGACAGCGGCAGCGACTGAGACGCCTACAGAGACGCTGACAGAGGCTGTGACGCCTACTGAGACGCCGACTGAGCAGATAGGGCTGGATATAGGCTTAAAGAAGGCAGCAGACCCCCCAATTGACAGCGGCAGTGACTGAGACGCCTACAGAGACGCTGACAGAGGCTGCGACGCCGACTGAGGCAGATAGGGGTAGATATAGGAATATAGAAGGCAGTAGACAACCCAATCGAGAGCGGCAGCAACTGAGAAGCCGACTGAGAATCCGACTGAGGCAGTTAGTGGCAGATATAGGCATAGAGAAGGCAGCAGACCCTCCAATCGACAGCGGCAGCGACTGAGACGCCTACAGAGACGCTGACAGAGGCTGCGAATCCGATTGAGACGCCGATTGAGGCAGATAGTGGTAGATATAGGCATAGAGAAGGCAACAGACTCCCAATCGACAGCGGGAGCGACTGAGATGCCTACAGAGACGCTGACAGAGGCTGCGACGCCGATTGAGACGCCGACTGTGGCAGATAGGGATAGATATAGGCATACAGAAGGCAGCAGTCCCCCCAATCGACAGCGGCAGCGACTGAGACGCCCACAGAAATACTGACAGTTGCTGCGACGCCGACCGAGGCAGATAGTGGTAGATATAGGCATAGAGAAGGCAGCTGACCCCCCAATCAACAGTGGCAGCGACTGAGACGCCTACAGAGACGCTGACAGAGGCTGCTACGCCGACTGAGACGCCGACTGAGGCAGATAGGGGTAGACATCGGCATAGAGAAGGCAGCAGACCCCCCAATCGACAGCGGCAGCGACTGAGACGCCTACAGAGATGCTGACAGGGGCTGCCACCCCGACCGAGGAAGATAGGGGTAGATATAGGCATAGAGAATGCAGCACATCCCCCCCCACCAATTGACAGCGGCAGTGACTGAGACACCTACAGAAATTCTGACAGAGGCTGCGACGCCGACTGAGGCAGATAGGTGTAGATACAGGTATAGAGAAGGCAGCAGACAACCCAATCGACAGCGGCAGCGACTGAGAAGCCGCCTGAGACGCCGACTGAGGCAGATAGTGGTAGATATAGGCATAGTGAAGGCAGCAGACCCCCCAATCGACAGCGGCTGCGACTGAGACGCCTACAGAGAAGCTGACAGGGGCTGTGACGCCTACTAAGACGCCGACTGAGGCAGATAGTGGTATAGTGGTAGATATAGGCATAGAGAAGGCAGCAGACCCCCAATCGACAGCGGCAGCGACTGAGACGCCTACAGAAATGCTGACAGAGGCTGCGACGCAGACTGAGGCAGATTGGGGTAGATATAGGCATAGAAAAGGCAGCAGACCCCCCAATCGACAGCGGCAGCGACTTAGACCCCTATATAGACGCTGACAGAGGCTGCGACGCCGAATGAAACGCCGACTGAGGCAGATTGGGGTAGATATAGGCAAAGAGAAGGCAGCAGACCCCCCAATCGACAGAGGCAGCGACTGAGACGCCTACAGAGATGCTGACAGAGGCTGCGACGCAGACTGAGGCAGATAGGGGTAGATATAGGCATAGAAAAGGCAGCAGACCCCCCAATCGACAGCGGCAGCGCCTGAGACCTCTACAGAGACGCTGACAGAGGCTGCGACGCCTACTGAGACGCCGACTGAGGCAGATAGGGGTAGATATAGGCATAGAGAAGGCAGCAGACCCCCCAATCGACAGCGGCAGCGACTGAGACGCCTACAGAGATGCTCACAGAGGCTGCGACGCCGACCGAGGCAGATAGGTGTAGATATAGGCATAGAGAAAGCAGCAGATCCCTCCAATTGAAAGCGGCAGTGACTGAGACGCCAACAGAGACGCTGGCAGAGGCTGCGACGCCGACTGAGACAGATAGGGGTAGATATAAGTATAAAGAAGGCAGCAGACACCCCAATCGGCAGCGGCAGCGACTGAGAAGCCGACTGAGACGCCGACTGAGGCAGATTGTGGTAGATATAGGCATAGAGAAGGCAACAGACCCCCAATCAACAGCGGCAGCGACTGAGATGCCGACAGAGACGCTGACAGGGGCTGTGACACCTACTGAGACGCCGACTGAGGCAGATAGTGGTAGATATAGGCATAGAGAAGGCAGCAGACCCCCCCAATCGACAGCGGCAGCGACTGAGACGCCTACAGAAATGCTGACAGAGGCTGCGACGCAGACTGAGGCAGATAGAGGTAGATATAGGCATAGAGAAGGCAGCAAATCCCCCAATTGACAGCGGCAGCGACTGAGACGCCTACAGAGACGCTGACAGAGGCTGCGAATCCGACTGAGACGCCGACTGAAGCAGATAGGGGTAGATATAGGCACAGAGAAGGCAGCAGACCCACCAATTGACAGCAGCAGCGACTGAGACGCCTACAGAAATGCTGACAGAGGCTGCGACGCAGACTGAGGCAGATAGGGGTAGATATAGGCATTGAGAAGGCAGCAGACCCCCTACTGAGACCCCCCAATCGACAGCGGGAGCGACTGAGACGCCTACAGAAACGCTGACAGAGGCTCCGGCGCCGATTGAGACGCCGAATGAGACGCCGACTGAGGCAGATATGAGTAGATATAGGCAGAGAGTAGGCAGCAGACCCCCCAAACAACAGCGGCAGCGACTGAGATGCCTACAGAAATGCTGACAGAAGCTACGTCGCCGACTGATGCAGATAGGAGTAAATATAGGCATAGAGAAGGCAGCAGACCCACCAATTGACAGCAGCAGCGGCTGAGACGCCTACAGAGACGCTGACAGGGGCTGTGACGCCTACTGAGACGCCGACTGAGGCAGATAGTGGTATAGTGGTAGATATAGGCATAGAGACGGCAGCAGACCCCCAATCGACAGCGGCAGCGACTGAGACGCCTACAGAAATGCTCACAGAGGCTGAGACGCAGACTGAGGCAAATAGGGGTAGATATAGGCATAGAAAAGGCAGCAGAACGCCCCTATCGACAGCGGCAGTGACTGAGATGCCTACAGAGACGCTGAGAGAGGCTGCGACGCCGACTGAGACGTCGATTGAGGCAGATAGGGGTAGATACAGGCATAGAGAAGGTAGCAGGCCCCCCAATCGACAGCGGCAGCGACTGAGACGCCTACAGAGAATCTGACAGGGGCTGTGACGCCAACTGGGACGCCGACTGAGGCAGATAGTGGTAGATATAGGAATAGAGAAGGCAGCAGACCCTCAATCGACAGCGGCAGCGACTGAGACGCCTACAGAAATGCTGACAGAGGCTGCGACGCAGACTGAGGCAGATAGGGGTAGATATATGCATAGAAAAGGCAGCAAACCCCCAATCGACAGCGGCAGCGACTGAGACGCCTACAGAGACGCTGACAGAGGCTGCGAGTCCGACGAAGACGCCGACTGAGGCAGATAGGGGTGGATATAGGCATAGAGAAGGCAGCAGAAGCCCCCTATCGACAGCGGCAGTGAGTGAGATGCCTACAGAGACGCTGACAGAGGCTGCGACGCCGACTGAGACGTCGATTGAGGCAGATAGGGGTAGATATAGGCAAAGTGAAGGCAGCAGACCCCCAATCGACAGCGGCAGCGACTGAGATGCCTATAGAGATGCTGACAGAGGCTCCGACGCCGTCTGAGACGCCGTCTGAGACGCCGAATGAGACGCCGACTGAGGCAGATATGAGTAGATATAGGCAGACAGTAGGCAGCAGACCCCCCAAACAACAGCGGGAGCGACTGAGATGCCTACAGAAATGCTTACAGAAGCTACGACGCCGACTGATGCAGATAGGAGTAGATATAGGCATAGAGAAGGCAGCAGACCCACCAATTGACAGCAGCAGCGACTGAGACGCCTACAGAGACGCTGACAGGGGCTGTGACGCCTACTGAGACGCCGACTGAGCAGATAGGGCTGGATATAGGCTTAAAGAAGGCAGCAGACCCCCCAATCGACAGCGGGAGCGACTGAGACGCCTACAGAGATGCTGACTGGGGCTGCGACTCCGACCGAGGCAGATAGGGGTGGATATAGGCATAGAAAAGGCAGCAGAATCCAAAATCGACAGCGGCAGCGACTGATACGCCTACAGAGACGCTGACAGAGGCTGCGACGCCGACTGAGGCAGATAGGGGTAGATATAGGCATAGAGAAGGCAGCAGACCCCCCAATCGACAGCGGCAGCGACTGAGACGCCTACAGAGACGCTGACAGAGGCTGTGACGCCTACTGAGACGCCGACTGAGCAGATAGGGCTGGATATAGGCTTAAAGAAGGCAGCAGACCCCCCAATCGACAGCGGGAGCGACTGAGACGCCTACAGAGATCCTGACAGAGGCTGTGACGCCTACTGAGACGCCGACTGAGCAGATAGGGCTGGATATAGGCTTAAAGAAGGCAGCAGACCCCCCAATCGACAGCGGGAGCGACTGAGACGCCTACAGAGATCCTGACAGAGGCTGCGACGCAGACCGAGGCAGATAGGGGTAGATATAGGCATAGAGAATGTAGCACTCCCCCCCCAATTGACAGCGGCAGTGACTGAGACGCCTACAGAGACGCTGACAGAGGCTGCGACGCCGACTGAGGCAGATAGGGGTAGATATAGGAATATAGAAGGCAGTAGACAACCCAATCGAGAGCGGCAGCAACTGAGAAGCCGACTGAGAATCCGACTGAGGCAGTTAGTGGCAGATATAGGCATAGAGAAGGCAGCAGACCCTCCAATCGACAGCGGCAGCGACTGAGACGCCTACAGAGACGCTGACAGAGGCTGCGAATCCGATTGAGACGCCGATTGAGGCAGATAGTGGTAGATATAGGCATAGAGAAGGCAACAGACTCCCAATCGACAGCGGGAGCGACTGAGACGCCTACAGAGACGCTGACAGAGGCTGCGACGCCGATTGAGACGCCGACTGTGGCAGATAGGGATAGATATAGGCATACAGAAGGCAGCAGTCCCCCCAATCGACAGCGGCAGCGACTGAGACGCCTACAGAAATACTGACAGTTGCTGCGACGCCGACCGAGGCAGATAGTGGTAGATATAGGCATAGAGAAGGCAGCTGACCCCCCAATCACCAGTGGCAGCGACTGAGACGCCTACAGAGACGCTGACAGAGGCTGCTACGCCGACAGAGACGCCGACTGAGGCAGATAGGGGTAGACATAGGCATAGAGAAGGCAGCAGACCCCCCAATCGACAGCGGCAGCGACTGAGACGCCTACAGAGATGCTGACAGGGGCTGCCACCCCGACCGAGGAAGATAGGGGTAGATATAGGCATAGAGAATGCAGCACATCCCCCCCCACCAATTGACAGCGGCAGTGACTGAGACACCTACAGAAATTCTGACAGAGGCTGCGACGCCGACTGAGGCAGATAGGTGTAGATACAGGTATAGAGAAGGCAGCAGACAACCCAATCGACAGCGGCAGCGACTGAGAAGCCGCCTGAGACGCCGACTGAGGCAGATAGTGGTAGATATAGGCATAGTGAAGGCAGCATACCCCCCAATCGACAGCGGCTGCGACTGAGACGCCTACAGAGAAGCTGACAGGGGCTGTGACGCCTACTAAGACGCCGACTGAGGCAGATAGTGGTATAGTGGTAGATATAGGCATAGAGAAGGCAGCACACCCCCAATCGACAGCGGCAGCGACTGAGACGCCTACAGAAATGCTGACAGAGGCTGCGACGCAGACTGAGGCAGATTGGGGTAGATATAGGCATAGAAAAGGCAGCAGACCCCCCAATCGACAGCGGCAGCGACTTAGACCCCTACATAGACGCTGACAGGGGCTGCGACGCCGACTGAAACGCCGACTGAGGCAGATTGGGGTAGATATAGGCATAGAGAAGGCAGCAGAACGCCCCTATCGACAGCGGCAGTGACTGAGATGCCTACAAAGACGCTGACAGAGGCTGCGACGTCGACTGAGACGTCGATTGAGGCAGATAGGGGTAGATATAGGCAAAGAGAAGGCAGCAGACCCCCCAATCGACAGAGGCAGCGACTGAGACGCCTACAGAGATGCTGACAGAGGCTGCGACGCAGACTGAGGCAGATAGGGGTAGATATAGGCATAGAAAAGGCAGCAGACCCCCCAATCGACAGCGGCAACGCCTGAGACCTCTACAGAGACGCTGACAGAGGCTGCGACGCCTACTGAGACGCCGACTGAGGCAGATAGGGGTAGATATAGGCATAGAGAAGGCAGCAGACCCCCCAATCGACAGCGGCAGCGACTGAGACGCCTACAGAGATGCTCACAGAGGCTGCGACGCCGACCGAGGCAGATAGGTGTAGATATAGGCATAGAGAAAGCAGCAGATCCCTCCAATTGAAAGCGGCAGTGACTGAGACGCCAACAGAGACGCTGGCAGAGGCTGCGACGCCGACTGAGACAGATAGGGGTAGATATAAGTATAAAGAAGGCAGCAGACACCCCAATCGGCAGCGGCAGCGACTGAGAAGCCGACTGAGACGCCGACTGAGGCAGATTGTGGTAGATATAGGCATAGAGAAGGCAACAGACCCCCAATCAACAGCGGCAGCGACTGAGATGCCGACAGAGACGCTGACAGGGGCTGTGACACCTACTGAGACGCCGACTGAGGCAGATAGTGGTAGATATAGGCATAGAGAAGGCAGCAGACCCCCCCAATCGACAGCGGCAGCGACTGAGACGCCTACAGAAATGCTGACAGAGGCTGCGACGCAGACTGAGGCAGATAGAGGTAGATATAGGCATAGAGAAGGCAGCAAATCCCCCAATTGACAGCGGCAGCGACTGAGACGCCTACAGAGACGCTGACAGAGGCTGCGAATCCGACTGAGACGCCGACTGAGGCAGATAGGGGTAGATATAGGCACAGAGAAGGCAGCAGACCCACCAATTGACAGCAGCAGCGGCTGAGACGCCTACAGAAATGCTGACAGAGGCTGCGACGCAGACTGAGGCAGATTGGGGTAGATATAGGCATAGAAAAGGCAGCAGACCCCCCAATCGACAGCGGCAGCGACTTAGACCCCTACATAGACGCTGACAGAGGCTGCGACGCCGACTGAAACGCCGATTGAGGCAGATTGGGGTAGATATAGGCATAGAGAAGGCAGCAGAACGCCCCTATCGACAGCGGCAGTGACTGAGATGCCTACAAAGACGCTGACAGAGGCTGCGACGTCGACTGAGACGTCGATTGAGGCAAATAGGGGTAGATATAGGCAAAGAGAAGGCAGCAGACCCCCCAATCGACAGAGGCAGCGACTGAGACGCCTACAGAGATGCTGACAGAGGCTGCGACGCAGACTGAGGCAGATAGGGGTAGATATAGGCATAGAAAAGGCAGCAGACCCCCCAATCGACAGCGGCAGCACCTGAGACCTCCACAGAGACGCTGACAGAGGCTGCGACGCCTACTGAGACGCCGACTGAGGCAGATAGGGGTAGATATAGGCATAGAGAAGGCAGCAGACCCCCCAATCGACAGCGGCAGCGACTGAGACGCCTACAGAGATGCTCACAGAGGCTGCGACGCCGACCGAGGCAGATAGGTGTAGATATAGGCATAGAGAAAGCAGCAGATCCCTCCAATTGAAAGCGGCAGTGACTGAGACGCCAACAGAGACGCTGGCAGAGGCTGCGACGCCGACTGAGACAGATAGGGGTAGATATAAGTATAAAGAAGGCAGCAGACACCCCAATCGGCAGCGGCAGCGACTGAGAAGCCGACTGAGACGCCGACTGAGGCAGATTGTGGTAGATATAGGCATAGAGAAGGCAACAGACCCCCAATCAACAGCGGCAGCGACTGAGATGCCGACAGAGATGCTGACAGGGGCTGTGACACCTACTGAGACGCCGACTGAGGCAGATAGTGGTAGATATAGGCATAGAGAAGGCAGCAGACCCCCCCAATCGACAGCGGCAGCGACTGAGACGCCTACAGAAATGCTGACAGAGGCTGCGACGCAGACTGAGGCAGATAGAGGTAGATATAGGCATAGAGAAGGCAGCAAATCCCCCAATTGACAGCGGCAGCGACTGAGACGCCTACAGAGACGCTGACAGAGGCTGCGATTCCGACTGAGACGCCGACTGAGGCAGATAGGTGTAGATATAGGCACAGAGAAGGCAGCAGACCCACCAATTGACAGCAGCAGCGGCTGAGACGCCTACAGAAATGCTGACAGAGGCTGCGACGCAGACTGAGGCAGATAGGGGTAGATATAGGCATTGAGAAGGCAGCAGACCCCCTTCTGAGACCCCCCAATCGACAGCGGGAGCGACTGAGACGCCTACAGAAACGCTGACAGAGGCTCCGGCGCCGATTGAGACGCCGAATGAGACGCCGAGTGAGGCAGATATGAGTAGATATAGGCAGAGAGTAGGCAGCAGACCCCCCAAACAACAGCGGCAGCGACTGAGATGCCTACAGAAATGCTGACAGAAGCTACGACGCCGACTGATGCAGATAGGAGTAAATATAGGCATAGAGAAGGCAGCAGACCCACCAATTGACAGCAGCAGCGGCTGAGACGCCTACAGAGACGCTGACAGGGGCTGTGACGCCTACTAAGACGCAGACTGAGGCAGATAGTGGTATAGTGGTAGATATAGGCATAGAGAAGGCAGCAGACCCCCAATCGACAGCGGCAGCGACTGAGACGCCTACAGAAATGCTCACAGAGGCTGCGACGCAGACTGAGGCAAATAGGGGTAGACATAGGCATAGAAAAGGCAGCAGAACGCCCCTATCGACAGCGGCAGTGACTGAGATGCCTACAGAGACGCTGACAGAGGCTGCGACGCCGACTGAGACGTCGATTGAGGCAGATAGGGGTAGATACAGGCAAAGAGAAGGCAGCAGACCCCCCAATCGACAGCGGCAGCTACTGAGACGCCTACAGAGATGCTGACAGAGGCTTCGACGCAGACTGAGGCAGATAGGGGTAGATATAGGCATAGAAAAGGCAGCAGACCCCCCAATCGACAGCGGCAGCGCCTGAGACCCCTACAGAGACGCTGACAGAGGTTGCGACGCCGACTGAGACGCCGACTGAGGCAGATAGGGGTAGATATAGGCATAGAGAAGGCAGCAGACCCCCCAATCGACAGCGGCAGCAACTGAGACGCCTACAGAGATGCTGACAGAGGCTGCGACGCCGACCGAGGCAGATAGGTGTAGATATAGGCATAGAGAAAGTAGCAGATCTTCCCAATTGAAAGCGGCAGTGACTGAGACGCCAACAGAGACGCTGACAGAGGCTGCGACGCCGACTGAGGCAGATAGGGGTAGATATAGGTATAAAGAAGGCAGCAGAAAACCCAATCGGCAGCGGCAGGGACTGAGAAGCCGACTGAGACGCCGGCAGAGGCAGATTGTGATAGATATAGGCATGGAGAAGTCAGCAGACCCCCCAATCAACAGCGGCAGCGACTGAGATGCCTACAGAGACGCTGACAGGGGCTGTTACACCTACTGAGACGCCGACTGAGGCAGATAGTGGAAGATATAGGCATAGAGAAGGCAGCAGACCCCTAAATCGACAGCGGCAGCGACTGAGACGCCTACAGAATTGCTGACAGAGGCTGCGGCGCAGACTGAGGCAGATAGAGGTAGATATAGGCATAGAGAAGGCAGCAAATCCCCCAATTGACAGCGGCAGCGACTGAGACGCCTACAGAGACGCTGACAGAGGCTGCGATTCCGACTGAGACGCCGACTGAGGCAGATAGGTGTAGATATAGGCACAGAGAAGGCAGCAGACCCACCAATTGACAGCAGCAGCGGCTGAGACGCCTACAGAAATGCTGACAGAGGCTGCGACGCAGACTGAGGCAGATAGGGGTAGATATAGGCATTGAGAAGGCAGCAGACCCCCTTCTGAGACCCCCCAATCGACAGCGGGAGCGACTGAGACGCCTACAGAAACGCTGACAGAGGCTCCGGCGCCGATTGAGACGCCGAATGAGACGCCGAGTGAGGCAGATATGAGTAGATATAGGCAGAGAGTAGGCAGCAGACCCCCCAAACAACAGCGGCAGCGACTGAGATGCCTACAGAAATGCTGACAGAAGCTACGACGCCGACTGATGCAGATAGGAGTAAATATAGGCATAGAGAAGGCAGCAGACCCACCAATTGACAGCAGCAGCGGCTGAGACGCCTACAGAGACGCTGACAGGGGCTGTGACGCCTACTAAGACGCAGACTGAGGCAGATAGTGGTATAGTGGTAGATATAGGCATAGAGAAGGCAGCAGACCCCCAATCGACAGCGGCAGCGACTGAGACGCCTACAGAGACGCTGACAGAGGCTGCGACGCCGACTGAGACGTCGATTGAGGCAGATAGGGGTAGATACAGGCAAAGAGAAGGCAGCAGACCCCCCAATCGACAGCGGCAGCTACTGAGACGCCTACAGAGATGCTGACAGAGGCTTCGACGCAGACTGAGGCAGATAGGGGTAGATATAGGCATAGAAAAGGCAGCAGACCCCCCAATCGACAGCGGCAGCGCCTGAGACCCCTACAGAGACGCTGACAGAGGTTGCGACGCCGACTGAGACGCCGACTGAGGCAGATAGGGGTAGATATAGGCATAGAGAAGGCAGCAGACCCCCCAATCGACAGCGGCAGCAACTGAGACGCCTACAGAGATGCTGACAGAGGCTGCGACGCCGACCGAGGCAGATAGGTGTAGATATAGGCATAGAGAAAGTAGCAGATCTTCCCAATTGAAAGCGGCAGTGACTGAGACGCCAACAGAGACGCTGACAGAGGCTGCGACGCCGACTGAGGCAGATAGGGGTAGATATAGGTATAAAGAAGGCAGCAGAAAACCCAATCGGCAGCGGCAGGGACTGAGAAGCCGACTGAGACGCCGGCAGAGGCAGATTGTGATAGATATAGGCATGGAGAAGTCAGCAGACCCCCCAATCAACAGCGGCAGCGACTGAGATGCCTACAGAGACGCTGACAGGGGCTGTTACACCTACTGAGACGCCGACTGAGGCAGATAGTGGAAGATATAGGCATAGAGAAGGCAGCAGACCCCCCAATCGACAGCGGCAGCGACTGAGACGCCTACAGAATTGCTGACAGAGGCTGCGGCGCAGACTGAGGCAGATAGGGGTAGATATAGGCATAGAGAAGGCAGCAGACCCACCAATTGACAGCAGCAGCGACTGAGACGCCTACAGAGACGCTGACAGGGGCTGTGACGCCTACTGAGACGCCGACTGAGCAGATAGGGCTGGATATAGGCTTAAAGAAGGCAGCAGACCCCCCAATCGACAGCGGGAGCGACTGAGACGCCTACAGAGATGCTGACTGGGGCTGCGACGCCGACCGAGGCAGATAGGTGTGGATATAGGCATAGAAAAGGCAGCAGAATCCAAAATCGACAGCGGCAGCGACTGATACGCCTACAGAGACGCTGACAGAGGCTGCGACGCCGACTGAGGCAGATAGGGGTAGATATAGGCATAGAGAAGGCAGCAGACCCCCCAATCGACAGCGGCAGCGACTGAGACGCCTACAGAGACGCTGACAGAGGCTGCGAATCCGACTGAGACGCCTACAGAGATCCTGACAGAGGCTGCGACGCAGACCGAGGCAGATAGGAGTAGATATAGGCATAGAGAATGTAGCACTCCCCCCCAATTGACAGCGGCAGTGACTGAGACGCCTACAGAGACGCTGACAGAGGCTGCGACGCCGACTGAGGCAGATAGGGGTAGATATAGGAATATAGAAGGCAGTAGACAACCCAATCGAGAGCGGCAGCAACTGAGAAGCCGACTGAGAATCCGACTGAGGCAGTTAGTGGCAGATATAGGCATAGAGAAGGCAGCAGACCCTCCAATCGACAGCGGCAGCGACTGAGACGCCTACAGAGACGCTGACAGAGGCTGCGAATCCGACTGAGACGCCGATTGAGGCAGATAGTGGTAGATATAGGCATAGAGAAGGCAACAGACTCCCAATCGACAGCGGGAGCGACTGAGACGCCTACAGAGACGCTGACAGAGGCTGCGACGCCGATTGAGACGCCGACTGTGGCAGATAGGGATAGATATAGGCATACAGAAGGCAGCAGTCCCCCCAATCGACAGCGGCAGCGACTGAGACGCCTACAGAAATACTGACAGTTGCTGCGACGCCGACCGAGGCAGATAGTGGTAGATATAGGCATAGAGAAGGCAGCTGACCCCCCAATCAACAGTGGCAGCGACTGAGACGCCTACAGAGACGCTGACAGAGGCTGCTACGCCGACTGAGACGCCGACTGAGGCAGATAGGGGTAGACATAGGCATAGAAAAGGCAGCAGACCCCCCAATCGACAGCGGCAGCGACTGAGACGCCTACAGAGATGCTGACAGGGGCTGCCACCCCGACCGAGGAAGATAGGGGTAGATATAGGCATAGAGAATGCAGCACATCCCCCCCCACCAATTGACAGCGGCAGTGACTGAGACACCTACAGAAATTCTGACAGAGGCTGCGACGCCGACTGAGGCAGATAGGTGTAGATACAGGTATAGAGAAGGCAGCAGACAACCCAATCGACAGCGGCAGCGACTGAGAAGCCGCCTGAGATGCGGACTGAGGCAGATAGTGGTATAGTGGTAGATATAGGCATAGAGAAGGCAGCAGACCCCCAATCGACAGCGGCACCGACTGAGACGCCTACAGAGATGCTAACAGAGGCTGCGACGCAGACTGAGGCAGATAGGGGTAGATATAGGCATAGAAAAGGCAGCAGACCCCCCAATCGACAGCGGCAGCGCCTGAGACCTCTACAGAGACGCTGACAGAGGCTGCGACGCCTACTGAGACGCCGACTGAGGCAGATAGGGGTAGATATAGGCATAGAGAAGGCAGCAGACCCCCAAATCGACAGCGGCAGCGACTGAGACGCCTACAGAGATGCTCACAGAGGCTGCGACGCCGACCGAGGCAGATAGGTGTAGATATAGGCATAGAGAAAGCAGCAGATCCCTCCAATTGAAAGCGGCAGTGACTGAGACCCCAACAGAGACGCTGGCAGAGGCTGCGACGCCAACTGAGACAGATAGGGGTAGATATAGGTATAAAGAAGGCAGCAGACACCCCAATCGGCAGCGGCAGCGACTGAGAAGCCGACTGAGACGCCGACTGAGGCAGATTGTGGTAGATATAGGCATAGAGAAGGCAACAGACCCCCAATCAACAGCGGCAGCGACTGAGATGCCGACAGAGACGCTGACAGGGGCTGTGACACCTACTGAGACGCCGACTGAGGCAGATAGTGGTAGATATAGGCATACAGAAGGCAGCAGACCCCCCCAATCGACAGCGGCAGCGACTGAGACGCCTACAGAAATGCTCACAGAGGCTGCGACGCAGACTGAGGCAGATAGAGGTAGATATAGGCATAGAGAAGGCAGCAAATCCCCCAATTGACAGCGGCAGCGACTGAGACGCCTACAGAGACGCTGACAGAGGCTGCGAATCCGACTGAGACGCCGACTGAGGCAGATAGGGGTAGATATAGGCACAGAGAAGGCAGCAGACCCACCAATTGACAGCAGCAGCGACTGAGACGCCTACAGAAATGCTGACAGAGGCTGCGACGCAGACTGAGGCAGATAGGGGTAGATATAGGCATTGAGAAGGCAGCAGACCCCCTACTGAGACCCCCAATCGACAGCGGGAGCGACTGAGACGCCTACAGAAACGCTGACAGAGGCTCCGGCGCCGATTGAGACGCCGAATGAGACGCCGACTGAGGCAGATATGAGTAGATATAGGCAGAGAGTAGGCAGCAGACCCCCCAAACAACAGCGGCAGCGACTGAGATGCCTACAGAAATGCTGACAGAAGCTACGACGCCGACTGATGCAGATAGGAGTAAATATAGGCATAGAGAAGGCAGCAGACCCACCAATTGACAGCAGCAGCAGCTGAGACGCCTACAGAGACGCTGACAGGGGCTGTGACGCCTACTGAGACGCCGACTGAGGCAGATAGTGGTATAGTGGTAGATATAGGCATAGAGAATTCAGCAGACCCCCAATCGACAGCGGCAGCGACTGAGACGCCTACAGAAATGCTCACAGAGGCTGCGACGCAGACTGAGGCAAATAGGGGTAGACATAGGCATAGAAAAGGCAGCAGAACGCCCCTATCGACAGCGGCAGTGACTGAGATGCCTACAGAGACGCTGACAGAGGCTGCGACGCCGACTGAGGCGTCGATTGAGGCAGATAGGGGTAGATACAGGCAAAGAGAAGGCAGCAGACCCCCCAATCGACAGCGGCAGCTACTGAGACGCCTACAGAGATGCTGACAGAGGCTTCGACGCAGACTGAGGCAGATAGGGGTAGATATAGGCATAGAAAAGGCAGCAGACCCCCCAATCGACAGCGGCAGCGCCTGAGACCCCTACAGAGACGCTGACAGAGGTTGCGACGCCGACTGAGACGCCGACTGAGGCAGATAGGGGTAGATATAGGCATAGAGAAGGCAGCAGACCCCCCAATCGACAGCGGCAGCGACTGAGACGCCTACAGAGATGCTGACAGAGGCTGCGACGCCGACCGAGGCAGATAGGTGTAGATATAGGCATAGAGAAAGCAGCAGATCTTCCCAATTGAAAGCGGCAGTGACTGAGACGCCAACAGAGACGCTGACAGAGGCTGCGACGCCGACTGAGGTAGATAGGGGTAGATATAGGTATAAAGAAGGCAGCAGAAAACCCAATCGGCAGCGGCAGGGACTGAGAAGCCGACTGAGACGCCGACAGAGGCAGATTGTGATAGATATAGGCATGGAGAAGTCAGCAGACCCCCCAATCAACAGCGGCAGCGACTGAGATGCCTACAGAGACGCTGACAGGGGCTGTTACACCTACTGAGACGCCGACTGAGGCAGATAGTGGTAGATATAGGCATAGAGAAGGCAGCAGACCCCCCAATCGACAGCGGCAGCGACTGAGACGCCTACAGAATTGCTGACAGAGGCTGCGGCGCAGACTGAGGCAGATAGGGGTAGATATAGGCATAGAGAAGGCAGCAAATCCCCCAATTGACAGCGGCAGCGACTGAGACGCCTACAGAGACGCTGACAGAGGCTGCGAATCCGACTGAGACGCCGACTGAGGCAGATAGGGGTAGATATAGGCACAGCGAAGGCAGCAGACCCACCAATTGACAGCAGCAGCGACTGAGACGCCTACAGAAATGCTGACAGAGGCTGCGACGCAGACTGAGGCAGATAGGGGTAGATATAGGCATTGAGAAGGCAGCAGACCCCCTACTGAGACCCCCCAATCGACAGCGGCAGCGACTGAGACGCCTACAGAGACGCTGACAGAGGCTCCGACGCCGATCCAGACGCCGAATGAGACGCCGACTGAGGCAGATATGGGTAGATATAGGCAGAGAGTAGGCAGCACACCCCCAATCGACAGCGGCAGCGACTGAGACACCTACAGAAATGCTGACAGAAGCTGCGTCGCCGACTGATGCAGATATGAGTAGATATAGGCATAGAGAAGGCAGCAAACCCTCCAATCGACAGCGGAAGCGACTGAGACGCCTACATTGAATCTGACAGGGGCTGTGACGCCTACTGAGACGCCGACTGAGGCAGATAGTGGTAGATATAGGCATAGAGAAGGCAGCACACCCCCAATCGATAGCGGCAGCGACTGAGACGCCTACAGAAATGCTGACAGAGGCTGCGACGCAGACTGAGGGAGATGGGGGTAGATATAGGCATAGAGAAGGCAGCAAACCCCCCAATTGACAGTGGCAGCGACTGAGAGGCCTACAGAGACGCTGACAGAGGCCGCGAATCCGACTGAGACGCCGACTGAGGCAGATAGGGGTAGATATAGGCACAGAGAAGGCAGCAGACCCCCCAATCGACAGCGGCAGCGACTGAAATGCCTACAGAGACGCTGACAGAGGCTGCGACGCCGACTGAGACGTCGATTGAGGCAGATAGGGGTAGATATAGACATAGAGATGGCAGCAGACCCCCCCCAATCGACAGCGGGAGCGACTGAGACGCCTACAGAAACGCTGACAGAGGCTCCGACGCCGACTGAGACGCCGAATGAGATATAGGCAGAGAGTAGGCAGCAGACCCCCCCAAACAACAGCGGCAGCGACTGAGATGCCTACAGAGATGCTGACAGGGGCTGCCACCCCGACCGAGGAAGATAGGGGTAGATATAGGCATAGAGAATGCAGCACATCCCCCCCCACCAATTGACAGCGGCAGTGACTGAGACACCTACAGAAATTCTGACAGAGGCTGCGACGCCAACTGAGGCAGATAGGTGTAGATACAGGTATAGAGAAGGCAGCAGACAACCCAATCGACAGCGGCAGCGACTGAGAAGCCGCCTGAGATGCCGACTGAGGCAGATAGTGGTAGATATAGGCATAGTGAAGGCAGCAGACCCCCCAATCGACAGCGGCTGCGACTGAGACGCCTACAGAGAAGCTGACAGGGGCTGTGACGCCTACTAAGACGCCGACTGAGGCAGATAGTGGTATAGTGGTAGATATAGGCATAGAGAAGGCAGCAGACCCCCAATCGACAGCGGCAGCGACTGAGACGCCTACAGAAATGCTGACAGAGGCTGCGACGCAGACTGAGGCAGATTGGGGTAGATATAGGCATAGAAAAGGCAGCAGACCCCCCAATCGACAGCGGCAGCGACTTAGACCAATACATAGACGCTGACAGAGGCTGCGACGCCGACTGAAACGCCGACTGAGGCAGATTGGGGTAGATATAGGCATAGAGAAGGCAGCAGAACGCCCCTATCGACAGCGGCAGTGACTGAGATGCCTACAAAGACGCTGACAGAGGCTGCGACGTCGACTGAGACGTCGATTGAGGCAGATAGGGGTAGATATAGGCAAAGAGAAGGCAGCAGACCCCCCAATCGACAGAGGCAGCGACTGAGACGCCTACAGAGATGCTAACAGAGGCTGCGACGCAGACTGAGGCAGATAGGGGTAGATATAGGCATAGAAAAGGCAGCAGACCCCCCAATCGACAGCGGCAGCGCCTGAGACCTCTACAGAGACGCTGACAGAGGCTGCGACGCCTACTGAGACGCCGACTGAGGCAGATAGGGGTAGATATAGGCATAGAGAAGGCAGCAGACCCCCCAATCGACAGCGGCAGCGACTGAGACGCCTACAGAGATGCTCACAGAGGCTGCGACGCCGACCGAGGCAGATAGGTGTAGATATAGGCATAGAGAAAGCAGCAGGTCCCTCCAATTGAAAGCGGCAGTGACTGAGACCCCAACAGAGACGCTGGCAGAGGCTGCGACGCCAACTGAGACAGATAGGGGTAGATATAGGTATAAAGAAGGCAGCAGACACCCCAATCGGCAGCGGCAGCGACTGAGAAGCCGACTGAGACGCCGACTGAGGCAGATTGTGGTAGATATAGGCATAGAGAAGGCAACAGACCCCCAATCAACAGCGGCAGCGACTGAGATGCCGACAGAGACGCTGACAGGGGCTGTGACACCTACTGAGACGCCGACTGAGGCAGATAGTGGTAGATATAGGCATAGAGAAGGCAGCAGACCCCCCCAATCGACAGCGGCAGCGACTGAGACGCCTACAGAAATGCTGACAGAGGCTGCGACGCAGACTGAGGCAGATAGAGGTAGATATAGGAATAGAGAAGGCAGCAAATCCCCCAATTGACAGCGGCAGCGACTGAGACGCCTACAGAGACGCTGACAGAGGCTGCGAATCCGACTGAGACGCCGACTGAGGCAGATAGGGGTAGATATAGGCACAGAGAAGGCAGCAGACCCACCAATTGACAGCAGCAGCGACTGAGACGCCTACAGAAATGCTGACAGAGGCTGCGACGCAGACTGAGGCAGATAGGGGTAGATATAGGCATTGAGAAGGCAGCAGACCCCCTACTGAGACCCCCAATCGACAGCGGGAGCGACTGAGACGCCTACAGAAACGCTGACAGAGGCTCCGGCGCCGATTGAGACGCCGAATGAGACGCCGACTGAGGCAGATATGAGTAGATATAGGCAGAGAGTAGGCAGCAGACCCCCCAAACAACAGCGGCAGCGACTGAGATGCCTACAGAAATGCTGACAGAAGCTACGACGCCGACTGATGCAGATAGGAGTAAATATAGGCATAGAGAAGGCAGCAGACCCACCAATTGACAGCAGCAGCAGCTGAGACGCCTACAGAGACGCTGACAGGGGCTGTGACGCCTACTGAGACGCCGACTGAGGCAGATAGTGGTATAGTGGTAGATATAGGCATAGAGAAGGCAGCAGACCCCCAATCGACAGCGGCAGCGACTGAGATGCCTACAGAAATGCTCACAGAGGCTGCGACGCAGACTGAGGCAAATAGGGGTAGACATAGGCATAGAAAAGGCAGCAGAACGCCCCTATCGACAGCGGCAGTGACTGAGATGCCTACAGAGACGCTGACAGAGGCTGCGACGCCGACTGAGACGTCGATTGAGGCAGATAGGGGTAGATACAGGCAAAGAGAAGGCAGCAGACCCCCCAATCGACAGCGGCAGCTACTGAGACGCCTACAGAGATGCTGACAGAGGCTTCGACGCAGACTGAGGCAGATAGGGGTAGATATAGGCATAGAAAAGGCAGCAGACCCCCAATCGACAGCGGCAGCGCCTGAGACCCCTAAAGAGACGCTGACAGAGGTTGCGACGCCGACTGAGACGCCGACTGAGGCAGATAGGGGTAGATATAGGCATAGAGAAGGCAGCAGACCCCCCAATCGACAGCGGCAGCGACTGAGACGCCTACAGAGATGCTGACAGAGGCTGCGACGCCGACCGAGGCAGATAGGTGTAGATATAGGCATAGAGAAAGCAGCAGATCTTCCCAATTGAAAGCGGCAGTGACTGAGACGCCAACAGAGACGCTGACAGAGGCTGCGACGCCGACTGAGGTAGATAGGGGTAGATATAGGTATAAAGAAGGCAGCAGAAAACCCAATCGGCAGCGGCAGGGACTGAGAAGCCGACTGAGACGCCGACAGAGGCAGATTGTGATAGATATAGGCATGGAGAAGTCAGCAGACCCCCCAATCAACAGCGGCAGCGACTGAGATGCCTACAGAGACGCTGACAGGGGCTGTTGCACCTACTGAGACGCCGACTGAGGCAGATAGTGGTAGATATAGGCATAGAGAAGGCAGCAGACCCCCCAATCGACAGCGGCAGCGACTGAGACGCCTACAGAATTGCTGACAGAGGCTGCGGCGCAGACTGAGGCAGATAGGGGTAGATATAGGCATAGAGAAGGCAGCAAACCCCCCAATTGACAGCGGCAGCGACTGAGACGCCTACAGAGACGCTGACAGAGGCTGCGAATCCGACTGAGACGCCGACTGAGGCAGATAGGGGTAGATATAGGCACAGCGAAGGCAGCAGACCCACCAATTGACAGCAGCAGCGACTGAGACGCCTACAGAAATGCTGACAGAGGCTGCGACGCAGACTGAGGCAGATAGGGGTAGATATAGGCATTGAGAAGGCAGCAGACCCCCTACTGAGACCCCCCAATCGACAGCGGCAGCGACTGAGACGCCTACAGAGACGCTGACAGAGGCTCCGACGCCGATCCAGACGCCGAATGAGACGCCGACTGAGGCAGATATGGGTAGATATAGGCAGAGAGTAGGCAGCACACCCCCAATCGACAGCGGCAGCGACTGAGACACCTACAGAAATGCTGACAGAAGCTGCGTCGCCGACTGATGCAGATAGGAGTAGATATAGGCATAGAGAAGGCAGCAAACCCTCCAATCGACAGCGGAAGCGACTGAGACGCCTACAGAGAATCTGACAGGGGCTGTGACGCCTACTGAGACGCCGACTGAGGCAGATAGTGGTAGATATAGGCATAGAGAAGGCAGCACACCCCCAATCGATAGCGGCAGCGACTGAGACGCCTACAGAAATGCTGACAGAGGCTGCGACGTAGACTGAGGGAGATGGGGGTAGATATAGGCATAGAGAAGGCAGCAAACCCCCCAATTGACAGTGGCAGCGACTGAGACGCCTACAGAGACGCTGACAGAGGCTGCGAATCCGACTGAGACGCCGACTGAGGCAGATAGGGGTAGATATAGGCACAGAGAAGGCAGCAGACCCCCCAATCGACAGCGGCAGCGACTGAAATGCCTACAGAGACGCTGACAGAGGCTGCGACGCCGACTGAGACGTCGATTGAGGCAGATAGGGGTAGATATAGGCATAGAGATGGCAGAAGACCCCCCCAATCGACAGCGGGAGCGACTGAGACGCCTACAGAAACGCTGACAGAGGCTCCGACGCCGACTGAGACGCCGAATGAGATATAGGCAGAGAGTAGGCAGCAGACCCCCCAAACAACAGCGGCAGCGACTGAGATGCCTACAGAGACGCTGATAGAGGCTGCGACGCCGACTGAGACGTCGATTGAGGCAGATAGGGGTAGATATAGGCATAGAAAAGGCAGCAGACCCCCCAATCGACAGCGGCAGCGACTGAGATGCCTACAGAAATGCTGACAGAAGCTACGACGCCGACTGATGCAGATAGGAGTAGATATAGGCATAGATAAAGCAGCAGACCCACCAATTGACAGCAGCAGCGACTGAGACGCCTACAGAGACGCTGACAGGGGTTGTGACGCCTACTGAGACGCCGACTGAGGAAGATAGGGGGGGATATAGGCTTAGAGAAGGCAGCAGACCCCCAGTCGACAGCGGGAGCGACTGAGACGCCTACAGAGATGCTGACAGGGGCTGCGACGTCGACCGAGGCAGATAGGGGTAGATGTAGGCATAGAGAATGCAGCACCCCCCCCCCCCCCCAATCGACAGCGGAAGCGACTGTGACGCCTGCAGAAATGCTGACAGAGGCTGCGACGCAGACTGAGGCAGATAGGGGTAGATATAGGCATAGAAAAGGCAGCAGACCCCCCCAATCGACAGCGGCAGCGACTGAGACCCCTACAGAGACGCTGACAGAGGCTGCGACGCCGACTGAGACGTCGATTGAGGCAGATAGGGGTAGATATAGGCATAGAGAAGGCAGCAGACCCCCCAATCGACAGCAGCAGCGACTGAGATGCCTACAGAAATGCTGACAGAAGCTACGACGCCGACTGATGCAGATAGGAGTAGATATAGGCATAGAGAAAGCAGCAGACCCACCAATTGACAGCAGCAGCGACTGAGACGCCTACAGAGACGCTGACAGGGGTTGTGACGCCTACTGAGACGCCGACTGAGGAAGATAGGGGGGGATATAGGCATAGAGAAGGCAGCAGAACGCCAGTATCGACAGCGGCAGTGACTGAGACGCCTACAGAAAAGCTGACAGGGGCTGCCTCGCAGACCGAGGCAGATAGTGGTAGATATAGGCATAGAGAAGGCAGCAGACCCCGCAATCGACAGCGGCAGCGACTGAGACGCCCACAGAGACGCTGACAGGGGCTCTGGCACCTACTGAGACGCCGACTGAGGCAGATAGGGGTATAGTGGAGATATAGGCATAGAGAAGGCAGCAGACCCCACAATCGACAGCGGCAGTGACTGAGATGCCTACAGAGACGCTAACAGAGGCTGCGACGGCGACTGACACGTCGATTGAGGCAGATAGGGGTAGATATAGGCAAAGAGAAGGCAGCAGACCCCCCAATCGACAGCGGCAGCGACTGAGACGCCTACAGAGGTGCTGACAGAGGCTGCGACGCAGACTGAGGCAGATAGGGGTAGATATAGGCATAGAAAAGGCAGCAGACCCCCCAATCGACAGCGGCAGCGCCTGAGACCCCTACAGAGACGCTGACAGAGGCTGCGACGCCGACTGAGGCGCCGACTGAGGCAGATATGGGGTGGATATAGGCATAGAGAAGGCAGCAGACCCCCCAATCGACAGCGGCAGCGACTGAGACGCCTACAGAGATGCTGACAGAGGCTGCGACGCCGACCGAGGCAGATTGGTGTATATATAGGCATAGAGAAAGCAGCAGATCCCCCAATTGAAAGCGGCAGTGACTGAGACGCCAACAGAGACGCTGACAGAGGCTGCGACGCCGACTGAGGCAGATAGGGGTAGATATAGGTATAAAGAAGGTAGCAGACAAACCAATCGGCAGCGGCAGCGACTGAGAAGCCGACTGAGACGCCGACTGAGGCAGATTGTGGTAGATATAGGCATAGAGAAGGCAACAGACCCCCCAATCAACAGCGGCAGCGACTGAGACGCCTACAGAGACGCTGACAGGGTCTGTGACACCTACTGAGACGTCGACTGAGGCAGATAGTGGTAGATATAGGCATGCAGTCCCCCCAATCGACAGCGGCAGCGACTGAGACGCCTACAGAAATGCTGACAGGGGCTGCCTCGCCGACCGAGGCAGATAGTGGTAGATATAGGCATAGAGAACGCAGCACATCCCCCCCCAATTGACAGCGGCAGTGACTGAGACACCTACAGAGAGTCTGACAGAGGCTGCGACGCCGACTGAGGCAGATATGGGTAGAAACAGGTATAGAGAAGGCAGCAGACAACCCAATCGACAGCGGCAACGACTGAGAAGCCGACTGTGACGCCGACTGAGGCAGATAGTGGTAGATATTGGCTTAGAGAAAGCAGCAGACCCCCCAATCGACAGCAGCATCTACTGAGACGCCTACAGAGAAGCTGACAGGGGCTGTGACGCCTACTGAGACGCCGACTGAGGCAGATAGTGGTATAGTGGTAGATATAGGCATAGAGAAGGCAGCAGAGCCCCAATCGACAGCGGCAGCGACTGAGACGCCTACAGAAATGCTGACAGAGGCTGCGACGCAGACTGAGGCAGATAGGGGTAGATATAGGCATAGAAAAATCAGCAGACCCCCCAATCGACAGCGGCAGCGACTAAGACGCCCACAGAGATGCTGACAGGGGCTGCGACGCCGACCGAGGCAGATAGGGGTAGATATAGGCATAGAGAACGCAGCACATCCCCCCCAATTGACAGCGGCAGTGACTGAGACACCTACAGAGAGTCTGACAGAGGCTGCGACGCCGACTGAGGCAGATATGGGTAGAAACAGGTATAGAGAAGGCAGCAGACAACCCAATCGACAGCGGCAACGACTGAGAAGCCGACTGTGACGCCGACTGAGGCAGATAGTGGTAGATATTGGCTTAGAGAAAGCAGCAGACCCCCCAATCGACAGCGGCATCTACTGAGACGCCTACAGAGAAGCTGACAGGGGCTGTGACGCCTACTGAGACGCCGACTGAGGCAGATAGTGGTATAGTGGTAGATATAGGCATAGAGAAGGCAGCAGAGCCCCAATCGACAGCGGCAGCGACTGAGACGCCTACAGAAATGCTGACAGAGGCTGCGACGCAGACTGAGGCAGATAGGGGTAGATATAGGCATAGAAAAGGCAGCAGACTCCCCAATCGACAGCGGCAGCGACTGAGACCCCTACAGAGACGCTGACAGAGGCTGCGACACCGACTGAGACGCCGACTGAGGCAGATTGGGATAGATATAGGCAAAGAGAAGGCAGCAGACCCCCCAATCGACAGCGGCAGCGACTGAGACGCCTACAGAAATGCTGACAGAGGCTGCGACGCAGACTGAGGGAGATGGGGGTAGATATAGGCATAGAGAAGGCAGCAAACCCCCCAATCGACAGTGGCAGCGACTGAGACGCCTACAGAGACGCTGACAGAGGCTGCGAATCCGACTGAGACGCCGACTGAGGCAGATAGGGGTAGATATAGGCACAGAGAAGGCAGCAGACCCCCCAATCGACAGCGGCAGCGACTGAAATGCCTACAGAGACGCTGACAGAGGCTGCGACGCCGACTGAGACGTCGATTGAGGCAGATAGGGGTAGATATAGGCATAGAGATGGCAGCAGACCCCCCCCCCCAATCGACAGCGGGAGCGACTGAGACGCCTACAGAAACGCTGACAGAGGCTCCGACGCCGACTGAGACGCCGAATGAGACGCCGACTGAGGAAGATATGAGTAGATATAGGCAGAGAGTAGGCAGCAGACCCCCCAAACAACAGCGGCAGCGACTGAGATGCCTACAGAGACGCTGACAGAGGCTGCGACGCCGACTGAGACGTCGATTGAGGCAGATAGAGGTAGATATAGGCATAGAGAAGGCAGCAGACCCCCCAATCGACAGCGGCAGCGACTGAGATGCCTACAGAAATGCTGACAGAAGCTACGACGCCGACTGATGCAGATAGGAGTAGATATAGGCATAGAGAAAGCAGCAGACCCACCAATTGACAGCAGCAGCGACTGAGACGCCTACAGAGACGCTGACAGGGGTTGTGACGCCTACTGAGACGCCGACTGAGGAAGATAGGGGGGGATATAGGCTTAGAGAAGGCAGCAGACCCCCAATCGACAGCGGGAGCGACTGAGACGCCTACAGAGATGCTGACAGGGGCTGCGACGTCGACCGAGGCAGATAGGGGTAGATGTAGGCATAGAGAATGCAGCACACCCCCCCCCCCCCCCCCCCCCCCCCCCCCCAATCGACAGCGGAAGCGACTGTGACGCCTGCAGAAATGCTGACAGAGGCTGCGACACAGACTGAGGCAGATAGGGGTAGATATAGGCATAGAAATGGCAGCAGAACCCCCAATCGACAGCGGCAGCGACTGAGACGCCTACAGAGACGCTGACAGAGGCTGCGACGCCGACTGAGACGTCGACTGAGGTAGATAGGGGTAGATATAAGCATAGAGAAGGCAGCAGACCCCCCAATCGACAGCGGCAGCGACTGAGACGCCTACAGAAATGCTGACAGAGGCTGCGACGCAGACTGAGGCAGATAGGGGTAGATATAGGCATAGAGAGGGCAACAAACCCCCCAATCGACAGCGGCAGCGACTGAGACGCCTACAGAGACGCTGGCAGAGCCTGCGAATCCGACTGAGACGCCGACTGAGGCAGATAGGGGTAGATATAGGCATAGAGACATCAGCAAACCCACCAATTGACAGCAGCAGCGACTGAGACGCCTACAGAGACGCTGACAGGGGCTGTGACGCCTACTGAGACGCCGACTGAGGCAGATAGGGGTGGATATAGGCTTAGAGAAGACAGCAGACCCCCCAATCGACAGCGGCAGCGACTGAGACGCCTACAGAAAAGCTGACAGGGGCTGCCTCGCAGACCGAGGCAGATAGTGGTAGATATAGGCATAGAGAAGGCAGCAGACCCCGCAATCGACAGCGGCAGCAACTGAGACGCCCACAGAGACGCTGCCAGGGGCTCTGACACCTACTGAGACGCCGACTGAGGCAGATAGGGGTATAGTGGAGATATAGGCATAGAGAAGGCAGCAGACCCCCAATCGACAGCGGCAGCGACTGAGACGCCTACAGAAATGCTGACAGAGGCTGCGACGCAGACTGAGGCAGATAGGGGTAGATATAGGCATAGAAAAGACAGCAGACCCCCCAATCGACAGCGGCAGCGACTGAGACCCCTACAGAGACGCTGACAGAGGCTGCGACGCCGACTGAGACGCCGACTGAGGCAGATTGGGGTTGATATAGGCATAGAGAAGGCAGCAGAACGCCCCTATCGACAGCGGCAGTGACTGAGATGCCTACAGAGACGCTGACAGAGGCTGCGACGGCGACTGACACGTCGATTGAGGCAGATAGGGGTAGATATAGGCAAAGAGAAGGCAGCAGACCCCCCAATCGACAGCGGCAGCGACTGAGACGCCTACAGAAGTGCTGACAGAGGCTGCGACGCAGACTGAGGCAGATAGGGGTAGATATAGGCATAGAAAAGGCAGCAGACCCCCCAATCGACAGCGGCAGCGCCTGAGACCCCTACAGAGACGCTGACAGAGGCTGCGACGCCGACTGAGGCGCCTACAGAGGTGCTGACAGAGGCTGCGACGCAGACTGAGGCAGATAGGGGTGGATATAGGCATAGAGAAGGCAGCAGACCCCCCAATCGACAGCGGCAGCGACTGAGACGCCTACAGAGATGCTGACAGAGGCTGCGACGCCGACCGAGGCAGATAGGTGTATATATAGGCATAGAGAAAGCAGCAGATCCCCCAATTGAAAGCGGCAGTGACTGAGACGCCAACAGAGACGCTGACAGAGGCTGCGACGCCGACTGAGGCAGATAGGGGTAGATATAGGTATAAAGAAGGTAGCAGACAAACCAATCGGCAGCGGCAGCGACTGAGAAGCCGACTGAGACGCCGACTGAGGCAGATTGTGGTAGATATAGGCATAGAGAAGGCAACAGACCCCCCAATCAACAGCGGCAGCGACTGAGACGCCTACAGAGACGTTGACAGGGTCTGTGACACCTACTGAGACGTCGACTGAGGCAGATAGTGGTAGATATAGGCATACAGAAGGCAGCAGACCCCCCAATCGACAGCGGCAGCGACTGAGACGCCTACAGAAATGCTGACAGGGGCTGCCTCGCCGACCGAGGCAGATAGTGGTAGATATAGGCATAGAGAACGCAGCACATCCCCCCCCAATTGACAGCGGCAGTGACTGAGACACCTACAGAGAGTCTGACAGAGGCTGCGACGCCGACTGAGGCAGATATGGGTAGAAACAGGTATAGAGAAGGCAGCAGACAACCCAATCGACAGCGGCAACGACTGAGAAGCCGACTGTGACGCCGACTGAGGCAGATAGTGGTAGATATTGGCTTAGAGAAAGCAGCAGACCCCCCAATCGACAGCAGCATCTACTGAGACGCCTACAGAGAAGCTGACAGGGGCTGTGACGCCTACTGAGACGCCAACTGAGACAGATAGTGGTATAGTGGTAGATATAGGCATAGAGAAGGCAGCAGAGCCCCAATCGACAGCGGCAGCGAATGAGACGCCTACAGAAATGCTGACAGAGGCTGCGACGCAGACTGAGGCAGATAGGGGTAGATATAGGCATAGAAAAGGCAGCAGACCCCCCAATCGACAGCGGCAGCGACTAAGACGTCCACAGAGATGCTGACAGGGGCTGCGACGCCGACCGAGGCAGATAGGGGTAGATATAGGCATAGAGAACGCAGCACATCCCCCCCCAATTGACAGCGGCAGTGACTGAGACACCTACAGAGAGTCTGACAGAGGCTGCGACGCCGACTGAGGCAGATATGGGTAGAAACAGGTATAGAGAAGGCAGCAAACAACCCAATCGACAGCGGCAACGACTGAGAAGCCGACTGTGACGCCGACTGAGGCAGATAGTGGTAGATATTGGCTTAGAGAAAGCAGCAGACCCCCCAATCGACAGCGGCATCTACTGAGAAGCCTACAGAGAAGCTGACAGGGGCTGTGACGCCTACTGAGACGCCGACTGAGGCAGATAGTGGTATAGTGGTAGATATAGGCATAGAGAAGGCAGCAGAGCCCCAATCGACAGCGGCAGCGACTGAGACCCCTACAGAGACGCTGACAGAGGCTGCGACGCCGACTGAGACGTCGATTGAGGCAGATAGGGGTAGATATAGGCATAGAGAAGGCAGCAGACCCCCCAATCGACAGCGGCAGCGACTGAGATGCCTACAGAAATGCTGACAGAAGCTACGACGCCGACTGATGCAGATAGGAGTAGATATAGGCATAGAGAAAGCAGCAGACCCACCAATTGACAGCAGCAGCGACTGAGACGCCTACAGAGACGCTGACAGGGGTTGTGACGCCTACTGAGACGCCGACTGAGGAAGATAGGGGGGGATATAGGCATAGAGAAGGCAGCAGAACGCCCCTATCGACAGCGGCAGTGACTGAGACGCCTACAGAAAAGCTGACAGGGGCTGCCTCGCAGACCGAGGCAGATAGTGGTAGATATAGGCATAGAGAAGGCAGCAGACCCCGCAATCGACAGCGGCAGCGACTGAGACGCCCACAGAGACGCTGACAGGGGCTCTGACACCTACTGAGACGCCGACTGAGGCAGATAGGGGTATAGTGGAGATATAGGCATAGAGAAGGCAGCAGACCCCCCAATCGACAGCGGCAGTGACTGAGATGCCTACAGAGACGCTGACAGAGGCTGCGACGGCGACTGACACGTCGATTGAGGCAGATAGGGGTAGATATAGGCAAAGAGAAGGCAGCAGACCCCCCAATCGACAGCGGCAGCGACTGAGACGCCTACAGAGGTGCTGACAGAGGCTGCGACGCAGACTGAGGCAGATAGGGGTAGATATAGGCATAGAAAAGGCAGCAGACCCCCCAATCGACAGCGGCAGCGCCTGAGACCCCTACAGAGACGCTGACAGAGGCTGCGACGCCGACTGAGGCGCCGACTGAGGCAGATATGGGGTGGATATAGGCATAGAGAAGGCAGCAGACCCCCCAATCGACAGCGGCAGCGACTGAGACGCCTACAGAGATGCTGACAGAGGCTGCGACGCCGACCGAGGCAGATAGGTGTATATATAGGCATAGAGAAAGCAGCAGATCCCCCAATTGAAAGCGGCAGTGACTGAGACGCCAACAGAGACGCTGACAGAGGCTGCGACGCCGACTGAGGCAGATAGGGGTAGATATAGGTATAAAGAAGGTAGCAGACAAACCAATCGGCAGCGGCAGCGACTGAGAAGCCGACTGAGACGCCGACTGAGGCAGATTGTGGTAGATATAGGCATAGAGAAGGCAACAGACCCCCCAATCAACAGCGGCAGCGACTGAGACGCCTACAGAGACGCTGACAGGGTCTGTGACACCTACTGAGACGTCGACTGAGGCAGATAGTGGTAGATATAGGCATGCAGTCCCCCCAATCGACAGCGGCAGCGACTGAGACGCCTACAGAAATGCTGACAGGGGCTGCCTCGCCGACCGAGGCAGATAGTGGTAGATATAGGCATAGAGAACGCAGCACATCCCCCCCCAATTGACAGCGGCAGTGACTGAGACACCTACAGAGAGTCTGACAGAGGCTGCGACGCCGACTGAGGCAGATATGGGTAGAAACAGGTATAGAGAAGGCAGCAGACAACCCAATCGACAGCGGCAACGACTGAGAAGCCGACTGTGACGCCGACTGAGGCAGATAGTGGTAGATATTGGCTTAGAGAAAGCAGCAGACCCCCCAATCGACAGCAGCATCTACTGAGACGCCTACAGAGAAGCTGACAGGGGCTGTGACGCCTACTGAGACGCCGACTGAGGCAGATAGTGGTATAGTGGTAGATATAGGCATAGAGAAGGCAGCAGAGCCCCAATCGACAGCGGCAGCGACTGAGACGCCTACAGAAATGCTGACAGAGGCTGCGACGCAGACTGAGGCAGATAGGGGTAGATATAGGCATAGAAAAGGCAGCAGACCCCCCAATCGACAGCGGCAGCGACTAAGACGCCCACAGAGATGCTGACAGGGGCTGCGACGCCGACCGAGGCAGATAGGGGTAGATATAGGCATAGAGAACGCAGCACATCCCCCCCAATTGACAGCGGCGGTGACTGAGACACCTACAGAGAGTCTGACAGAGGCTGCGACGCCGACTGAGGCAGATATGGGTAGAAACAGGTATAGAGAAGGCAGCAGACAACCCAATCGACAGCGGCAACGACTGAGAAGCCGACTGTGACGCCGACTGAGGCAGATAGTGGTAGATATTGGCTTAGAGAAAGCCGCAGACCCCCCAATCGACAGCGGCATCTACTGAGACGCCTACAGAGAAGCTGACAGGGGCTGTGACGCCTACTGAGACGCCGACTGAGGCAGATAGTGGTATAGTGGTAGATATAGGCATAGAGAAGGCAGCAGAGCCCCAATCGACAGCGGCAGCGACTGAGACGCCTACAGACATGCTGACAGAGGCTGCGACGCAGACTGAGGCAGATAGGGGTAGATATAGGCATAGAAAAGGCAGCAGACCCCCCAATCGACAGCGGCAGCGACTGAGACCCCTACAGAGACGCTGACAGAGGCTGCCACGCCGACTGAGACGCCGACTGAGGCAGATTGGGATAGATATAGGCAAAGAGAAGGCAGCAGACCCCCCAATCGACAGCGGCAGCGACTGAGACGCCTACAGAAATGCTGACAGAGGCTGCGACGCAGACTGAGGGAGATGGGGGTAGATATAGGCATAGAGAAGGCAGCAAACCCCCCAATCGACAGTGGCAGCGACTGAGACGCCTACAGAGACGCTGACAGAGGCTGCGAATCCGACTGAGACGCCGACTGAGGCAGATAGGGGTAGATATAGGCACAGAGAAGGCAGCAGACCCCCCAATCGACAGCGGCAGCGACTGAAATGCCTACAGAGACGCTGACAGAGGCTGCGACGCCGACTGAGACGTCGATTGAGGCAGATAGGGGTAGATATAGGCATAGAGATGGCAGCAGACCCCCCCCCCCAATCGACTGCGGGAGCGACTGAGACGCCTACAGAAACGCTGACAGAGGCTCCGACGCCGACTGAGACGCCGAATGAGACGCCGACTGAGGAAGATATGAGTAGATATAGGCAGAGAGTAGGCAGCAGACCCCCCAAACAACAGCGGCAGCGACTGAGATGCCTACAGAGACGCTGACAGAGGCTGCGACGCCGACTGAGACGTCGATTGAGGCAGATAGAGGTAGATATAGGCATAGAGAAGGCAGCAGACCCCCCAATCGACAGCGGCAGCGACTGAGATGCCTACAGAAATGCTGACAGAAGCTACGACGCCGACTGATGCAGATAGGAGTAGATATAGGCATAGAGAAAGCAGCAGACCCACCAATTGACAGCAGCAGCGACTGAGACGCCTACAGAGACGCTGACAGGGGTTGTGACGCCTACTGAGACGCCGACTGAGGAAGATAGGGGGGGATATAGGCTTAGAGAAGGCAGCAGACCCCCAATCGACAGCGGGAGCGACTGAGACGCCTACAGAGATGCTGACAGGGGCTGCGACGTCGACCGAGGCAGATAGGGGTAGATGTAGGCATAGAGAATGCAGCACACCCCCCCCCCCCCCCAATCGACAGCGGAAGCGACTGTGACGCCTGCAGAAATGCTGACAGAGGCTGCGACACAGACTGAGGCAGATAGGGGTAGATATAGGCATAGAAATGGCAGCAGAACCCCCAATCGACAGCGGCAGCGACTGAGACGCCTACAGAGACGCTGACAGAGGCTGCGACGCCGACTGAGACGTCGACTGAGGTAGATAGGGGTAGATATAAGCATAGAGAAGGCAGCAGACCCCCCAATCGACAGCGGCAGCGACTGAGACGCCTACAGAAATGCTGACAGAGGCTGCGACGCAGACTGAGGCAGATAGGGGTAGATATAGGCATAGAGAGGGCAACAAACCCCCCAATCGACAGCGGCAGCGACTGAGACGCCTACAGAGACGCTGACAGAGCCTGCGAATCCGACTGAGACGCCGACTGAGGCAGATAGGGGTAGATATAGGCATAGAGAAGGCAGCAAACCCACCAATTGACAGCAGCAGCGACTGAGACGCCTACAGAGACGCTGACAGGGGCTGTGACGCCTACTGAGACGCCGACTGAGGCAGATAGGGGTGGATATAGGCTTAGAGAAGACAGCAGACCCCCCAATCGACAGCAGGAGCCACTGAGACGCCTATAGAGACGCTGGCAGTGGCAGCGATGCCGACTGAGACAGATAGGGGCACAGACAACCCAATAGATATAGGCACAGACAACCCAATCGACAGCGGCAGCGACTGAGAAGCCGACTGAGACGCCGACTGAGGCAGATAGTGGTAGATATAGGCATAGAGAAGGCAACAGACCCCCCAATCGACAGCGGCAGCGACTGAGACGCCTACAGAAAAGCTGACAGGGGCTGCCTCGCAGACCGAGGCAGATAGTGGTAGATATAGGCATAGAGAACGCAGCACATCCCCCCCCAATTGACAGCGGCAGTGACTGAGACACCTACAGAGAGTCTGACAGAGGCTGCGACGCCGACTGACGCAGATATGGGTAGAAACAGGTATAGAGAAGGCAGCAGACAACCCAATCGACAGCGGCAACGACTGAGAAGCCGACTGTGACGCCGACTGAGGCAGATAGTGGTAGATATTGGCTTAGAGAAAGCAGCAGACCCCCCAATCGACAGCAGCATCTACTGAGACGCCTACAGAGAAGCTGACAGGGGCTGTGACGCCTACTGAGACGCCGACTGAGACAGATAGTGGTATAGTGGTAGATATAGGCATAGAGAAGGCAGCAGAGCCCCAATCGACAGCGGCAGCGACTGAGACGCCTACAGAAATGCTGACAGACGCTGCGACGCAGACTGAGGCAGATAGGGGTAGATATAGGCATAGAAAAGGCAGCAGACCCCCCAATCGACAGCGGCAGCGACTAAGACGCCCACAGAGATGCTGACAGGGGCTGCGACGCCGACCGAGGCAGATAGGGGTAGATATAGGCATAGAGAACGCAGCACATCCCCCCCAATTGACAGCGGCAGTGACTGAGACACCTACAGAGAGTCTGACAGAGGCTGCGACGCCGACTGAGGCAGATATGGGTAGAAACAGGTATAGAGAAGGCAGCAAACAACCCAGTCGACAGCGGCAACGACTGAGAAGCCGACTGTGACGCCGACTGAGGCAGATAGTGGTAGATATTGGCTTAGAGAAAGCAGCAGACCCCCCAATCGACAGCGGCATCTACTGAGACGCCTACAGAGAAGCTGACAGGGGCTGTGACGCCTACTGAGACGCCGACTGAGGCAGATAGTGGTATAGTGGTAGATATAGGCATAGAGAAGGCAGCAGAGCCCCAATCGACAGCGGCAGCGACTGAGACGCCTACAGAAATGCTGACAGAGGCTGCGACGCAGACTGAGGCAGATAGGGGTAGATATAGGCATAGAAAAGGCAGCAGACCCCCCAATCGACAGCGGCAGCGACTGAGACCCCTACAGAGACGCTGACAGAGGCTGCGACGCCGACTGAGGCAGATTGGGATAGATATAGGCAAAGAGAAGGCAGCAGACCCCCCAATCGACAGCGGCAGCGACTGAGACGCCTACAGAGATGCTGACAGAGGCTGCAACGCAGACTGAGGCAGATAGAGGTAGATATAGGCATAGAGAAAGCAGCAGATCCCCCCAATTGAAAGCGGCAGTGACTGAGACGCCAACAGAGACGCTGACAGAGGCTGCGACGCCGACTGAGGCAGATAGGGGTAGATATAGGTATAAAGAAGGCAGCAGACAACCCAATCGGCAGCGGCAGCGACTGAGAAGCCGACTGAGACGCCGACTGAGGCAGATTGTGGTAGATATAGGCATAGAGAAGGCAGCAGACCCCCCAATCAACAGCGGCAGCGACTGAGACGCCTACAGAGACGCTGACAGGGGCTGTGACACCTACTGAGACGCCGACTGAAGCAGATAGTGGTAGATATAGGCATAGAGAAGGCAGCAGACCCCCCAATCGACAGCGGCAGCGACTGAGACGCCTACAGAAATGCTGACAGAGGCTGCGACGCAGACTGAGGCAGATAGGGGTAGATATAGGCATAGAGAAAGCAGCAAACCCCCCAATTGACAGCGGCAGCGACTGAGACGCCTACAGAGACGCTGACAGAGGCTGCGAATCCGACTGAGTGGCCGACTGAGGCAGATAGGGGTAGATATAGGCACAGAGAAGGCAGCAGACCCACCAATTGACAGCAGCAATGACTGAGACGCCTACAGAAATGCTGACAGAGGCTGCGACGCAGACTGAGGCAGATAGGGGTAGATATAGGCATTGAGAAGGCAGAAGACCCCCTACTGAGACCCCCCAATCGACAGCGGCAGCGACTGAGACGCTTACAGAGACGCTGACAGAGGCTCCGACGCCGACTGAGACGCCGAATGAGACGTCGACTGAGGCAGATATGGGTAGATATAGGCAGAGAGTAGGCAGCAGACTCCCCAAACAACAGCGGCAGCGACTGAGATGCCTACAGAGACGCTGACAGAGGCTGCGAATCCGACTGAGTGGCCGACTGAGGCAGATAGGGGTAGATATAGGCACAGAGAAGGCAGCAGACCCACCAATTGACAGCAGCAATGACTGAGACGCCTACAGAAATGCTGACAGAGGCTGCGACGCAGACTGAGGCAGATAGGGGTAGATATAGGCATAGAGAAGGCAGCAAACCCCCCAATTGACAGCGGCAGCGACTGAGACGCCTACAGAGACGCTGACAGAGGCTGCGAATCCGACTGAGTGGCCGACTGAGGCAGATAGGGGTAGATATAGGCATAGAGAAGGCAGCAGACCCACCAATTGACAGCAGCAGCGACTGAGACGCCTACAGAGACGCTGACAGGGGCTGTGACGCCTACTGAGACGCCGACTGAGGCAGATAAGGGTGGATATAGGCTTAGAGAATGCAGCAGACCCCCAATCAATAGCGGCAGTGACTGAGACGCCTACAGAGACGCTGACAGAGGCTGCGACGCTGACTGAGGCAGATAGGGGTAGCTATGGGCATAAAGAAGGCAGCAGACAACCCCAATCGACAGCGGCAACTGCTGAGACGCTTACAGAGACGCTGACAGAGGCTGCGACGCCGACTGAGATGCCGACAGAGGCAGATAGGGGTGGATATAGGCTTAGAGAAGGCAGCAGACCCCCCCAATCGACAGCGGCAGCGACTGAGACGCCCACAGAGATGCTGACAGAGGCTGCGACGCCGATCGAAGCAGATAGGGGTAGATATAGGCAGAAGGAAGCAGACCCCCCCAATCGACAGCGGCAGTAACTGAGACGCTTACAGAGACGCTGACAGAGGCAGAGAGGGGTAGATATAGGCATAGAGAAGGCAGCATACTCCTCCAATCGACAGAAGCAACAGCTGAGACGCTTACAGAGACGCTGACAGAGGCTGCGACGCCGACTGAGATGCCGACAGAGGCATATAGGAGTAGATATCGGCTTAGAGAAGGCAGCAGACCCCCCCCAATCGACAGCGGCAGCGACTGAGACGCCTACAGAGATGCTGACAGAGGCTGCGACGCCGACCGAGGCAGATAGGGGTCGATATAGGTATAGAGAAGGCAGCAGACAACCCCAATATACAGCGGCAGCGACTGAGACGCCTACTGAGACGCTAAAAAAAGGCTCCGACGCCGACTGAGACGCCGAATGACACGCCGACTGAGGCAGATATGGGTAGATGTAGGTAGAGAGTTGGCAGCAGACCCCCCAAACAACAGCGGCAGCGACTGAGATGCCTACAGCAATGCTGACAGAACCTGCGACGCCGACTGAGGCAGATATGGGTAGATATAGGCAGAGAGTTGGCAGCAGATCCCCCAAACAACAGCGGCAGCGACTAAGATGCCTACAGAAATGCTGACAGAAGCTGCGACGCCGACTGATGCAGATAGGAGTAGATATAGGCATAGAGAAGGCAGCAGACCCACCAATTGACAGCAGCAGCGACCGAGTCGCCTACACAGATGCTGACAGGGGCTGTGACGCCTACTGAGACGCCGACTGAGGTAGATAGTGATGGATATAGGCTTAGAGAAGGCAGCATACCCACCAATCGACAGCGGGAGCGACTGAGACGCCTACAGAGACGCTGGCAGAGGCTGCGACGCCGACTGAGACGTCGAATGCGGCTGATAGGGATAGATATAGGCATAGAGAAGGCAGCAGCGACTGAGATGCCTACAGACACGCTGGCAGTGGCTGCGACGCCGATTGAGACGCCGAATGAGGAAGATATGGGTAGATATAGGCATACAGAAGGCAGCAGACCCACCAATCGACAACCGCAGCGACTGAGACGCCTACAGAGACGCTGACAGAGGCTGCGACGCCGACTGAGGCAGATAGGGGTAGATATAGGCATAGAGAAGGCAGCAGACCCCCCAATCGACAGCGGCAGCGACTGAGACGCCTACAGAGACGCTGACAGAGGCTGCGAATCCGACTGAGATGCCGACTGAGGCAGATAGTGGTACATATAGGCATAGAGAAGGCAGCAGACCCCCCAATCGACAGCGGCAGCGATTGAGACGCCTACAGAGAAGCTGACAGGGGCTGTGACGCCTACTGAGACGCCGACTGAGGCAGATAGTGGTAGGTATAGGTATGAAGAAGCCAGCAGACCCCCCAATCGACAGCGGCAGCGACTGAGACGCCTACAGAAATGCTGGCAGAGGCTGCGACGCAGACTGAGGCAGATAGGGGTAGATATAGGCATAGAGAAGGCAGCAGACCCCCAATCGACAGCTGCAGCGACTGAGACGCCAACAGAGACGCTGACAGAGGCTGCGACGCCGACTGAGGCAGATAGGGGTAGATATAGGTATAGAGAAGGCAGCAGACAACCCAATCGACAGCGGCAGCGACTGAGAAGCCGACTGAGACGCCGACTGAGGCAGATAGTGGTAGATATAGCCATAGAGAAGGCAGCAGACCCCCCCAATCGACAGCGGCAGCGACTGAGAAGCCTACAGAGACGCTGACAGAGGCTGCGACGCCGGCTGAGGCAGATAGGGGTAGATATAAGTATAGAGAAGGCAGCAGACCCCCTACTGAGACCCCCCCAATCGACAGCGGCAGCGACTGAGACGCCTACAGAGTCGCTGACAGAGGCTGCGACGCCGACTGAGGCAGATAGGGGTAGATATAGGTATAGAGAAGGCAGCAGACAACCCAATCGACAGCGGCAGCGACTGAGAAGCCGACTGAGGCAGATAGTGGTAGATATAAGCATAGAGAAGGCAACAGACCCCCCAATCGACAGCGGCAGCGACTGAGACGCCTATAGAGACGCTGACAGTGGCTGCGACGGCGACTGAGACGCCGACTGAGATGCCGACTGAGGCAGATAGAGGTATATATAGGCATAGAGAATGCAGCAGACACCCAATCAACAGCGGCAGTGACTGCGACGCCTACAGAGACGCTGACAGAGGCTGCGACGCCGACTGATGCAGATAAGGGTAGATATGGGCATAAAGAAGGCAGCAGACTCCCACAATCGACAGCGGCAACTGCTGAGACGCTTACAGAGACGCTGACAGAGGCTGCGACGCCAACTGAGACGCCGAATGAGGCAGATAGTGGTAGATATAGGCAAAGAGAAGGCAGCAGACTCCCCAATCGACAGCGGCAGCGACTGAGACGCCTACAGAGATGCTGACAGAGGCTGCGACGCCGACCGAGGCACATAGAGGTAGATATAGGCATAAAGAAGGCAGCAGACCCCCCAATCGACAGCGGCAGCGACTGAGACGCCTACAGAGACGCTGCCTGAGGCAGAGAGGGGTATATATAGGCATAGAGAAGGCAGCATACTCCCCCAATTGACAGAAGCAACTGCTGAGACGCTTACAGAGACGCTGATAGAGGCTGCGACGCCGACTGAGGCAGATATGCGTAGATATAGGTATAGAGAAGGCAGCAGACAACCCAATCGACAGCGGCAGCGACTGAGAAGCCGACTGAGACGCCGACTGAGGCAGATAGTGGTAGATATTGGCATAGAGAAGGCAGCAGACCCCCCAATTGACAGCGGCAGCGACTGAGACGCCTACAGAGACGCTGACAGAGGCTGCGACGCCGACTGAGACGCCGACTGAGGCAGATAGGGGTAGATATAGGCATAGAGAAGGCAGCAGACCCCCAATCGGCAGCGGCAGCGACTGAGATGCCTACAGAGATGCTGACAGGGACTGCGACGCCGACCGAGGCATATAGGGGTACATATAGGCATAGAGAATGCAGCACACCTCCCCCACCCCAATTGACAGCGGCAGTGACTGAGACACCTACAGAGACGCTGACAGAGGCTGCGACGCCGACTGAGGCAGATAGGGGTAGATATAGGTATAGAGAAGGCAGCAGACAACCCAATCGACAGCGGCAGCGACTGAGAAGCCGAGTGAGACGCCGCCTGAGGCAGATAGTGGTAGATATACGTATAGAAAAGGCAGCAGACCCCCCAATCGACAGCGGCAGCGACTGAGACGCCTACAAAGACGCTGACAGAGGCTGCGACGCCGACTGAGGCAGATAGGGGTAGATATAGGTATAGAGAAGGCAGTAGACAACCCAATCGACAGCGGCAGCGACTGAGAAGCCGACTGAGAATACGACTGAGGCAGATAGTGGCAGATATAGGCATAGAGAAGGCAGCAGACCCCCCAATCGACAGCGGCAGCGACTGAGAAGCCGACTGAGAATCCGACTGAGGCAGATAGTGGTAGATATAGGCATAGAGAAGGCATCAGACCCCCAATCGACAGCGGCAGCGACTAAGATGCCTACAGAAATGCTGACAGAAGCTGCGTCGCCGACTGATGCAGATAGGAGTAGATATAGGCTTAGAGAAGGCAGCAGACCCCCCAATCGACAGCGGGAGCAACTGCTACGCCTACAGAGACGCTGGCAGAGGCTGCGACGCCGACTATGACATCGAATGCGGCAGATAGGGATAGATATAGGCATAGAGAAGGCAGCAGCGACTGAGACGCCTACAGAGACGCTGGCAGAGGCTGCGACGCCGACAGAGACGCCGAATGAGGCAGATAGGGATAGATATAGGCATAGAGAAGGCAGCAGACACCCCAATCGACAGCGGCAGCGACTGAGACGCCTACAGATACGTTGACAGAGGCTGTGACGCCGACTGAGACAGATAGGGGTAGATATAGGCATACAGAAGGCAGCAGACCCCCCCCAATCGACAGCGGCAGCGACTGAGACGCCTACAGAGATACTGACAGAAGCTGCGACGCCGACTGAGGCAGATAGGTTTAGATATAGGCAAAAAGAACGCAGCATACTCCACCAATCGACAGCGGCAACTGCTGAGACGCTTACAGAGACGCTGACAGAGGTTGCGACGCCGACTGAGGCAGATAAGGGTAGATATCACCATACAGAAGGCAGCAGACCCCCCAATCGACAGCGACTGTGACGCCTACAGAGACGCTGACAGAGTCTGCGACGCCGACTGAGATGCCGACTGAGGCAGTTAGAGGTAGATATAGGCGTAGAGAAGGCAGCAGACCCCTCAATCGACAGCGGCAGCGACTGAGACGCCTACAGAGACGCTGACAGAGGCTGCGACGCCGGCTGAGGCAGATAGGGGTAGATATAGGTATAGAGAAGGCAGCAGACCCCCTACTGAGACCCCCCCCATCGACAGCGGCAGCGACTGAGACGCCTATAGAGACGCTGACAGTGGCTGCGACGCCGACTGAGACGCCGACTGAGACGCCGACTGAGACGCCGACTAAGACGCCGACTGAGGCAGATAGAGGTAGATATAGGCATAGAGAAGGCAGCAGTCCCCCCAATCGACAGCGGCAGCGACTGAGACGCCTACAGAAATGCTGACAGAGGCTGCGACGCCGACTGAGGCAGATAGTGGTAGATATACGCATAGAGAAAGCAGCAGACCCCCCAATCGACAGCGGCAGCGACTGAGACGCCTTTAGAGACGCTGACAGAGGCTGCGACGCCGACTGAGATGCCGACAGAGATGCCTACTGAGGCAGATAGGGGTAGATATAGGCATAGAGAATGCAGCAGACACCCAATCGACAGCGGCAGTGACTGCGACGCCTACAGAGACGCTGACAGAGGCTGCGACGCCGACTGAGGCAGATAAGGGTAGATATGGGCATAAAGAAGGCAGCAGACTCCCACAATCGACAGCGGCAACTGCTGAGACGCTTACAGAGACGCTGACAGAGGCTGCGACGCTGACTGAGACGCCGAATGAGGCAGAGAGGGATAGATATAGGCATAGAGAAGGCAGCAGACCCCCCAATCGAGAGCGGCAGCGACTGAGACGCCTACAGAGATGATGACAGAGGCTGCGACGCCGACCGAGGCAGATAGGGGTAGATATAGGAATAGAGAATGCAGCAGATCCCCCCCAATTGAAAGTGGCAGTGACTGATACGGCTACAGATTCGCTGACAGACGCTGCGACGCCGACTGCGACACCGACTGAGGCAGATAGTGGTAGATATAGGCATAGAGAAGGCAGCAGACCCACCAATCAACAGCGGCAGCGACTGAGACGCCTACAGAGACGGTGACAGGGGCTGTGACGCCGACTGAGACGCCGACTGACGCAGATAGGGGTAGATATAGGCATACAGAAGGCAGCAGTCCCCCCAATCGGCAGCGGCAGCGACTGAGACGCCTACAGAGATGCTGACAGGGACTGCGACGCCGACCGAGGCATATAGGGGTACATATAGGCATAGAGAATGCAGCACACCTCCCCCACCCCAATTGACAGCGGCAGTGACTGAGACGCCTACAGAGACGCTGACAGAGGCTGCGACGCCGACTGAGGCAGATAGGCGTAGATATAGGTATAGAGAAGGCAGCAGACAACCCAATCGACAGCGGCAGCGACTGAGAAGCCGACTGAGACGCCGACTGAGGCAGATAGTGGTAGATATTAGCATAGAGAAGGCAGCAGACCCCCCAATTGACAGCGGCAGCGACTGAGACGCCTACAGAGACGCTGACAGAGGCTGCGACGCCGACTGAGACGCCGACTGAGGCAGATAGGGGTAGATATAGGCATAGAGAAGGCAGCAGACCCCCAATCTGCAGCGGCAGCGACTGAGACACCTACAGAGATGCTGACAGGGACTGCGACGCCGACCGAGGCATATAGGGGTACATATAGGCATAGGGAATGCAGCACACCTCCCCCACCCCAATTGACAGCGGCAGTGACTGAGACGCCTACAGAAATGCTGACAGAGGCTGCGACGCCGAATGAGGCAGATAGTGGTAGATATAGGCATAGAGAATGCAGCAGATCCCCCCCAATTGAAAGTGGCAGTGACTGATACGGCTACAGAGACGCTGACAGACGCTGCAACGCCGACTGCGACACCGACTGAGGCAGATAGTGGTAGATATAGGCATAGAGAAGGCAGCAGACCCACCAATCAACAGCGGCAGCGATTGAGACGCCTACAGAGACGGTGACAGGGGCTGTGACGCCGACTGAGACGCCGACTGAGACGCCGACTGAGGCAGATAGGGGTAGATATAGGCATACAGAAGGCAGCAGTCCCCCCAATCGGCAGAAGCAACTGCTGAGACGCTTACAGAGACGCTGACAGAGGCTGCGTCGCCGACTGAGAGGTCGATTGAGGCAGATAGGGGTAGATATAGGCAAAGAGAAGGCAGCAGACCCCCCAATCGACAGCGGCAGCGACTGAGACGATTACAGAGATGCTGACGGAGGCAGATAGGGGTAGATATAGGCATAGATAATGCAGTAGACCCCCCCCAATTGACAGCGGCAGTGACTGAGACGTCTACAGAGATGCTGACAGAGGCTGCGACGCCGACTGAGGCAGATAGGCGTAGATATAGGTATAGAGAAGGCAGCAGACAACCCAATCGACAGCGGAAGCGACTGAGAAGCCGACTGAGACGCCGACTGAGGCAGATAGTGGTAGATATACGTATAGAAAAGGTAGCAGACCCCCCAATCGACAGCGGCAGCGACTGAGATGCCTACAGAGATGCTGACAGAGGCTGCGACGCCGACCGAGGCACATAGGGGTAGATATAGGTATAGAGAAAGCAGCAGACAACCCAATCGACAGCGGCAGCGACTGAGAAGCCGAGTCAGACGCCGACTGAGGCAGATAGTGGTAGATATACGTATAGAAAATGCAGCAGACCCCCCAATCGACAGCGGCAGCGACTGAGATGCCTACAGAGATACTGACAGCGGCTGCGACGCCGACCGAGGCACATAGGGGTAAATATAGGCATAAAGAAGGCAGCAGACCCCTCAATCGACAGCGGCAGCGACTGAGACGGCTACAGAGACGCTGACAGAAGCTGCGACGCCGACTGAGACGCCGATTGAGGCAGAGAGGGGTATATATAGGCATAGAGAAGGCAGCATACTCCCCCAATCGACAGAAGCAACTGCTGAGACGCTTACAGAGACGCTGACAGAGGCTGCGTCGCCGACTGAGGGGTCGATTGTGGCAGATAGGGGTAGATATAAGCAAAGAGAAGGCAGCAGACCCCCCAATCGACAGCGGCAGCGACTGAGACGATTACAGAGATGCTGACAGAGGCAGATAGGGGTAGATATAGGCATAGATAATGCAGCAGACCCCCCCCCGCCCAATTGACAGCGGCAGTGACTGAGACGCCTACAGAGACGCTGACAGAGGCTGCGACGCCGACTGAGGCAGATAGGGGTAGATATAGGTATAGAGAAGGCAGCAGACAACCCAATCGACAGCGGCAGCGACTGAGAAGCCGACTGAGACGCCGACTGAGGCAGATAGGAGTAGATATAGGCATAGAGAAGGCAGCAGGCCCCAATCGGCAGCGGCAGCGACTGAGACGCCTACAGAGACGCTGACAGAGGCTGCGAATCCGACTGAGACGCCGACTGAGGCAGATAGGAGTAGATATAGGCATAGAGAAGGTAGCAGGCCCCCAATCGGCAGCGGCAGCGACTGATTCGCCTACAGAGACGCTGACAGAGGCTGCGACGCCGACTGAGGCAGATAGGGGTAGATATAGGTATAGAGAAGGCAGCAGACAACCCAATCGACAGCGGCAGCGACTGAGAAGCCGACTGAGACGCCGACTGAGGCAGATAGTGGTAGATATAAGCATAGAGAAGGCAACAGACCCCCCAATCGACAGCGGCAGCGACTGAGACTCTTATAGAGACGCTGACAGTGGCTGCGACGCCGACTGAGACGCCGACTGAGACGCCGACTGAGGCAGATAGAGGTAGATATAGGCATAGAGAAGGCAGCAGTCCCCCCAATCGACAGCGGCAGCGACTGAGACGCCTACAGAAATACTGACAGAGGCTGCGACGCCGACTGAGGCAGATAGTGGTAGATATACGCATAGAGAAGGCAGCAGACCCCCCAATCGACAGCGGCAGCGACTGAGACGCCTTTAGAGGCGCTGACAGAGGCTGCGACGCCGACTGAGACGCCGACAGAGATGCCTACTGAGGCAAATAGGGGTAGATATAGGCATAGAGAATGCAGCAGACACCCTATCGACAGCGGCAGTGACTGCGACGCCTACAGAGACGCTGACAGAGGCTGCGACGCCGACTGAGGCAGATAAGGGTAGATATGGGCATAAAGAAGGCAGCAGACTCCCACAATCGACAGCGGCAACTGCTGAGGCGCTTACAGAGACGCTGACAGATGCTGCGACGCCGACTGAGACGCCGAATGAGGCAGAGAGGGATAGATATAGGCATAGAGAAGGCAGCAGACCCCCCAATCGACAGCGGCCGCGACTGAGACGGCTACAGAGATGCTGACAGAGGCTGCGACGCCGACCGAGGCAGATAGGGGTAGATATAGGCATAGAGAATGCAGCAGATCCCCCCCCAATTGAAAGTGGCAGTGACTGATACGGCTACAGAGACGCTGACAGAGGCTGTGACACCTACTGAGACGCCGACTGAGGCAGATAGTGGTAGATATAGGCATAGAGAAGGCAGCAGACCCCCCAATCGACAGCGGAAGCGACTGAGATGCCTACAGAAATCAGGCTGCGTCGCAAACTGAGGCAGATAGGGGTAGATATAGGCATAGAGAAGGCAGCAAACACCCCAATCGACAGCGGCAGAGACTGAGACGCCTACAGAGATGCTGACAGAGGCTGTGAAACCGACTGAGTCGCCGACTGAGGCAGATAGGGGAAGATATCGGCACAGAGAAGGCAGCACACCCCCCCAATCGACAGCGGCACCGACTGAGATTCCTACAGAGGCTGACAAAGGCTGCGACGCCGACCGAGGCACATAGGGGTAGATATAGGCATAAAGAAGGCAGCAGACCCCCCAATCGACAGCGGCAGCGACTGAGACGCCTACAGAGACGCTGACAGAAGCTGCGACGCCGACTGAGACGCCGACAGAGGCAGAGAGGGGTATATATAGGCATAGAGAAGGCAGCATACTCCCCTAATCGACAGAAGCAACTGCTGAGACACTTACAGAGACGCTGACAGAGGCTGCGTCGCCGACTGAGAGGTCGATTGAGGCAGATAGGGGTAGATATAGGCAAAGAGAAGGCAGCAGACCCCCCAATCGACAGCGGCAGCGACTGAGACGCCTACAGAGATGCTGACAGAGGCAGATAGGGGTAGATATAGGCATAGATAATGCAGCAGACCCCCCCCCCCCAATTGACAGCGGCAGTGACTGAGACGCCTACAGAGACGCTGACAGTGGCTGCGACGCCGACTGAGGCAGATAGGCGTAGACATAGGTATAGAGAAGGCAGAAGACAACCCAATCGACAGCGGCAGCGACTGAGAAGCCGACTGAGACGCCGACTGAGGCAGATAGTGGTAGATATTGGCATAGAGAAGGCAGCAGACCCCCCAATCGACAGCGGCAGCGACTGAGACGCCTACAGAGACGCTGACAGAGGCTGCGACGCCGACTGAGGTGCCGACTGAGGCAGATAGTGGTAGATATAGGCATAGAGAAGGCAGCCCACCCCCAATCGGCAGCGGCAGCGACTGAGACGCCTACAGAGATGCTGACAGGGGCTGCGACGCCGACCGAGGCATATAGGGGTACATATAGGCATAGAGAATGCAGCACACACCCCCGCCGACTGAGACGCCGAATGAGACGCTGACTGAGGCAGATATGGGTAGATATAGGCAGAGAGTAGGCAGCAGACCCACCAATTGACAGCAGCAGCGACTGAGACGCCTACAGAGACGTTGATAGGGGCTGTGACGCCTACTGAGACGCCGACTGAGGCAGATAGGGGTGGATATAGGCTTAGAGAAGGCAGCAGACCCCCCAATCGACAGCGGGAGCAACTGAGACGCCTACAGAGACGCTGGCAGAGGCTGCGACGCCGACTGAGACATCGAATGCGGCAGATAGGGATAGATATAGCCATAGAGAAGGCAGCAGCGACTGAGACGCCTACAGAGACGCTGGCAGAGGCTGCGACGCCGACTGAGACGCCGAATGAGGCAGATAGGGATAGATATAGGCATAGAGAAGGCAGCAGACACCCCAATCGACAGCGGCAGCGACTGAGACGCCTACAGATACGTTGACAGAGGCTGTGACGCCGACTGAGACAGATAGGGGTAGATATAGGCATACAGAAGGCAGCAGACCCCCCCCAATCGACAGCGGCAGCGACTGAGACGCCTACAGAGATACTGACAGAAGCTGCGACGCCGACTGAGGCAGATAGGTTTAGATATAGGCAAAAAGAACGCAGCATACTCCCCCAATCGACAGCGGCAACTGCTGAGACGCTTACAGAGACGCTGACAGAGGTTGCGACGCCGACTGAGATGCCGACTGAGGCAGATAAGGGTAGATATCACCATACAGAAGGCAGCAGACCCCCCAATCGACAGCGGCAGCGACTGTGACGCCTGCAGATACGCTGACAGAGTCTGCGACGCCGACTGAGATGCCGACTGAGGCAGATAGAGGTAGATATCGGCATAGAGAAGGCAGCAGACCCCCCAATCGACAGCGGCAGCGACTGAGACGCCTCCAGAGACGCTGACAGAGGCTGTGACGCCGACTGAGACGCCGACTGAGGCAGATAGGGGTAGATATAGGCATACAGAAGGCAGCAGTCCCCCCAATCGGCAGAAGCAACTGCTGAGACGCTTACAGAGACGCTGACAGAGGCTGCGTCGCCGACTGAGAGGTCGATTGAGGCAGATAGGGGTAGATATAGGCAAAGAGAAGGCAGCAGACCCCCCAATCGACAGCGGCAGCGACTGAGACGATTACAGAGATGCTGACGGAGGCAGATAGGGGTAGATATAGGCATAGATAATGCAGTAGACCCCCCCCCAATTGACAGCGGCAGTGACTGAGACGTCTACAGAGATGCTGACAGAGGCTGCGACGCCGACTGAGGCAGATAGGCGTCGATATAGGTATAGAGAAGGCAGCAGACAACCCAATCGACAGCGGAAGCGACTGAGAAGCCGACTGAGACGCCGACTGAGGCAGATAGTGGTAGATATACGTATAGAAAAGGTAGCAGATCCCCCAATCGACAGCGGCAGCGACTGAGATGCCTACAGAGATGCTGACAGAGGCTGCGACGCCGACCGAGGCACATAGGGGTAGATATAGGTATAGAGAAAGCAGCAGACAACCCAATCGACAGCGGCAGCGACTGAGAAGCCGAGTCAGACGCCGACTGAGGCAGATAATGGTAGATATACGTATAGAAAATGCAGCAGACCCCCCAATCGACAGCGGCAGCGACTGAGATGCCTACAGAGATACTGACAGCGGCTGCGACGCCGACCGAGGCACATAGGGGTAAATATAGGCATAAAGAAGGCAGCAGACCCCTCAATCGACAGCGGCAGCGACTGAGACGGCTACAGAGACGCTGACAGAAGCTGCGACGCCGACTGAGACGCCGATTGAGGCAGAGAGGGGTATATATAGGCATAGAGAAGGCAGCATACTCCCCCAATCGACAGAAGCAACTGCTGAGACGCTTACAGAGACGCTGACAGAGGCTGCGTCGCCGACTGAGGGGTCGATTGTGGCAGATAGGGGTAGATATAAGCAAAGAGAAGGCAGCAGACCCCCCAATCGACAGCGGCAGCGACTGAGACGATTACAGAGATGCTGACAGAGGCAGATAGGGGTAGATATAGGCATAGATAATGCAGCAGACCCCCCCCGCCCAATTGACAGCGGCAGTGACTGAGACGCCTACAGAGACGCTGACAGAGGCTGCGACGCCGACTGAGGCAGATAGGGGTAGATATAGGTATAGAGAAGGCAGCAGACAACCCAATCGACAGCGGCAGCGACTGAGAAGCCGACTGAGACGCCGACTGAGGCAGATAGGAGTAGATATAGGCATAGAGAAGGCAGCAGGCCCCCAATCGGCAGCGGCAGCGACTGAGACGCCTACAGAGACGCTGACAGAGGCTGCGAATCCGACTGAGACGCCGACTGAGGCAGATAGGAGTAGATATAGGCATAGAGAAGGTAGCAGGCCCCCAATCGGCAGCGGCAGCGACTGAGACGCCTACAGAGACGCTGACAGAGGCTGCGACGCCGACTGAGGCAGATAGGGGTAGATATAGGTATAGAGAAGGCAGCAGACAACCCAATCGACAGCGGCAGCGACTGAGAAGCCGACTGAGACGCCGACTGAGGCAGATAGTGGTAGATATAAGCATAGAGAAGGCAACAGACCCCCCAATCGACAGCGGCAGCGACTGAGACGCTTATAGAGACGCTGACAGTGGCTGCGACGCCGACTGAGACGCCGACTGAGACGCCGACTGAGGCAGATAGAGGTAGATATAGGCATAGAGAAGGCAGCAGTCCCCCCAATCGACAGCGGCAGCGACTGAGACGCCTACAGAAATACTGACAGAGGCTGCGACGCCGACTGAGGCAGATAGTGGTAGATATACGCATAGAGAAGGCAGCAGACCCCCCAATCGACAGCGGCAGCGACTGAGACGCCTTTAGAGGCGCTGACAGAGGCTGCGACGCCGACTGAGACGCCGACAGAGATGCCTACTGAGGCAAATAGGGGTAGATATAGGCATAGAGAATGCAGCAGACACCCTATCGACAGCGGCAGTGACTGCGACGCCTACAGAGACGCTGACAGAGGCTGCGACGCCGACTGAGGCAGATAAGGGTAGATATGGGCATAAAGAAGGCAGCAGACTCCCACAATCGACAGCGGCAACTGCTGAGACGCTTACAGAGACGCTGACAGATGCTGCGACGCCGACTGAGACGCCGAATGAGGCAGAGAGGGATAGATATAGGCATAGAGAAGGCAGCAGACCCCCCAATCGACAGCGGCCGCGACTGAGACGGCTACAGAGATGCTGACAGAGGCTGCGACGCCGACCGAGGAAGATAGGGGTAGATATAGGCATAGAGAATGCAGCAGATCCCCCCCCAATTGAAAGTGGCAGTGACTGATACGGCTACAGAGACGCTGACAGACGCTGCGACGCCGACTGAGACGCCGAATGAGGCAGAGAGGGATAGATATAGGCATAGAGAAGGCAGCAGACCCACCAATCAACAGCGGCAGCGACTGAGACGCCTACAGAGACGGTGACAGGGGCTGTGACACCTACTGAGACGCCGACTGAGGCAGATAGTGGTAGATATAGGCATAGAGAAGGCAGCAGACCCCCCAATCGACAGCGGAAGCGACTGAGATGCCTACAGAAATCAGGCTGCGTCGCAAACTGAGCCAGATAGGGGTAGATATAGGCATAGAGAAGGCAGCAAACCCCCCAATCGACAGCGGCAGAGACTGAGACGCCTACAGAGATGCTGACAGAGGCTGCGAAACCGACTGAGTCGCCGACTGAGGCAGATAGGGGAAGATATCGGCACAGAGAAGGCAGCACACCCCCCCAATCGACAGCGGCACCGACTGAGATTCCTACAGAGGCTGACAAAGGCTGCGACGCCGACCGAGGCACATAGGGGTAGATATAGGCATAAAGAAGGCACCAGACCCCCCAATCGACAGCGGCAGCGACTGAGACGCCTACAGAGACGCTGACAGAAGCTGCGACGCCGACTGAGACGCCGACAGAGGCAGAGAGGGGTATATATAGGCATAGAGAAGGCAGCATACTCCCCTAATCGACAGAAGCAACTGCTGAGACACTTACAGAGACGCTGACAGAGGCTGCGTCGCCGACTGAGAGGTCGATTGAGGCAGATAGGGGTAGATATAGGCAAAGAGAAGGCAGCAGACCCCCCAATCGACAGCGGCAGCGACTGAGACGCCTACAGAGATGCTGACAGAGGCAGATAGGGGTAGATATAGGCATAGATAATGCAGCAGACCCCCCCCCCCAATTGACAGCGGCAGTGACTGAGACGCCTACAGAGACGCTGACAGTGGCTGCGACGCCGACTGAGGCAGATAGGCGTAGACATAGGTATAGAGAAGGCAGAAGACAACCCAATCGACAGCGGCAGCGACTGAGAAGCCGACTGAGACGCCGACTGAGGCAGATAGTGGTAGATATTGGCATAGAGAAGGCAGCAGACCCCCCAATCGGCAGCGGCAGCGACTGAGACGCCTACAGAGACGCTGACAGAGGCTGCGACGCCGACTGAGATGCCGACTGAGGCAGATAGTGGTAGATATTGGCATAGAGAAGGCAGCAGACCCCCCAATCGGCAGCGGCAGCGACTGAGACGCCTACAGAGATGCTGACAGGGGCTGCGACGCCGACCGAGGCATATAGGGGTACATATAGGCATAGAGAATGCAGCACACACCCCCGCCGACTGAGACGCCGAATGAGACGCTGACTGAGGCAGATATGGGTAGATATAGGCAGAGAGTAGGCAGCAGACCCACCAATTGACAGCAGCAGCGACTGAGACGCCTACAGAGACGTTGATAGGGGCTGTGACGCCTACTGAGACGCCGACTGAGGCAGATAGGGGTGGATATAGGCTTAGAGAAGGCAGCAGACCCCCCAATCGACAGCGGGAGCAACTGAGACGCCTACAGAGACGCTGGCAGAGGCTGCGACGCCGACTGAGACATCGAATGCGGCAGATAGGGATAGATATAGGCATAGAGAAGGCAGCAGCGACTGAGACGCCTACAGAGACGCTGGCAGAGGCTGCGACGCCGACTGAGACGCCGAATGAGGCAGATAGGGATAGATATAGGCATAGAGAAGACAGCAGACACCCCAATCGACAGCGGCAGCGACTGAGACGCCTACAGATACGTTGACAGAGGCTGTGACGCCGACTGAGACAGATAGGGGTAGATATAGGCATACAGAAGGCAGCAGACCCCCCCCAATCGACAGCGGCAGCGACTGAGACGCCTACAGAGATACTGACAGAAGCTGCGACGCCGACTGAGGCAGATAGGTTTAGATATAGGCAAAAAGAACGCAGCATACTCCCCCAATCGACAGCGGCAACTGCTGAGACGCTTACAGAGACGCTGACAGAGGTTGCGACGCCGACTGAGATTCCGACTGAGGCAGATAAGGGTAGATATCACCATACAGAAGGCAGCAGACCCCCCAATCGACAGCGGCAGCGACTGTGACGCCTGCAGATACGCTGACAGAGTCTGCGACGCCGACTGAGATGCCGACTGAGGCAGATAGAGGTAGATATCGGCATAGAGAAGGCAGCAGACCCCCCCAATCGACAGCGGCAGCGACTGAGACGCCTCCAGAGACGCTGACAGAGGCTGTGACGCCGACTGAGACGCCGACTGAGATGCCTACTTAGGCAGATAGGGGTAAATATAGGCATAGAGAATGCAGCAGACCCCCAATCAACAGCGGCAGTGACTGAGACGCCTACAGAGACGCTGACAGAGGCTGCGACGCCGACTGAGGCAGATAGGGGTAGATATGGGCTTAAAGAAGGCAGCAGACTCCCCCAATCGACAGCGGCAACTGCTGAGACGCTTACAGAGACGCTGACAGAGGCTGCGACGCCGACTGAGTCGCCGAATGAGGCAGATAGGGATAGATATAGGCATAGAGAAGGCAGCAGACCCCCCAATCGACAGCGGCAGCGACTGAGACGCCTACAGAGACGCTGACAGAGGCTGCGACGCCGGCTGAGGCAGATAGGGGTAGATATAGGTATAGTGAAGGCAGCAGACCCCCTACTGAGACCCCCCCAATCGACAGCGGCAGCGACTGAGACGCCTATAGAGACGCTGACAGTGGCTGCGACGCCGACTGAGACGCCGACTGAGACGCCGACTAAGACGCCGACTGAGGCAGATAGAGGTAGATATAGGCATAGAGAAGGCAGCAGACCCCCCCAATCGAGAGCGGCAGCGACTGAGACGCCTACAGAGATGATGACAGAGGCTGCGACGCCGACCGAGGCAGATAGGGGTAGATATAGGAATAGATAATACAGCAGATCCCCCCCAATTGAAAGTGGCAGTGACTGATACGGCTACAGAGACGCTGACAGACGCTGCGACGCCGACTGCGACACCGACTGAGGCAGATAGTGGTAGATATAGGCATAGAGAAGGCAGCAGACCCACCAATCAACAGCGGCAGCGACTGAAACGCCTACAGAGACGGTGACAGGGGCTGTGACGCCGACTGAGACGCCGACTGAGGCAGATAGGGGTAGATATAGGCAGGGTCCCCTCAATCGGCAGCGGCAGCGACTGAGGCGCCTACAGAGATGCTGACAGGGACTGCGAAGCCGACCGAAGCATATAGGGCTACATATAGGCATAGAGAATGCAGCACACCTCCCCCACACCAATTGACAGCGGCAGTGACTGAGACGCCTACAGAGACGCTGACAGAGGCTGCGACGCCGACTTTGGCAGATAGGCGTAGATATAGGTATAGAGAAGGCAGCAGACAACCCAATTGACATCGGCAGCGACTGAGACGCCTACAGAGACGCTGACAGAGGCTGCGACGCCGACTGAGACGCCGACTGAGGCAGATAGGGGTAGATATAGGCATAGAGAAGGCAGCAGACCCCCAATCGGCAGCGGCAGCGACTGACACGCCTACAGAGATGCTGACAGGGACTGCGACGCCGACCGAGGCATATAGGGGTACATATAGGCATAGAGAATGCAGCACACCTCCCCCACCCCAATTGACAGCGGCAGTGACTGAGACACCTACAGAGACGCTGACAGAGGCTGCGACGCCGACTGAGGCAGATAGGGGTAGATATAGGCGTACAGAAGGCAGCAGACCCCCCAATCGACAGCGGCAGCGACTGAGAAGCCGAGTGAGACGCCGACTGAGGCAGATAGTGGTAGATATACGTATAGAAAAGGCAGCAGACCCCCCAATCGACAGCGGCAGCGACTGAGACGCCTACAAAGACGCTGACAGAGGCTGCGACGCCGACTGAGACGCCGACTGAGGCAGATAGGGGTAGATATAGGCATAGAGAAGGCAGCAGACCCCCAATCGGCAGCGGCAGCGACTGAGACGCCTACAGAGATGCTGACAGGGACTGCGACGCCGACCGAGGCATATAGGGGTACATATAGGCATAGAGAATGCAGCACACCTCCCCCACCCCAATTGACAGCGGCAGTGACTGAGACACCTACAGAGACGCTGACAGAGGCTGCGACGCCGACTGAGGCAGATAGGGGTAGATATAGGTATAGAGAAGGCAGCAGACAACCCAATCGACAGCGGCAGCGACTGAGAAGCCGAGTGAGACGCCGACTGAGGCAGATAGTGGTAGATATACGTATAGAAAAGGCAGCAGACCCCCCCAATCGACAGCGGCAGCGACTGAGACACCTACAAAGACGCTGACAGAGGCTGCGACGCCGACTGAGGCAGATAGGGGTAGACATGGGTATAGAGAAGGCAGTAGACAACCCAATCGACAGCGGCAGCGACTGAGAAGCCGACTGAGAATCCGACTGAGGCAGATAGTGGCAGATATAGGCATAGAGAAGGCAGCAGACCCCCCAATCGACAGCGGCAGCGACTGAGACGCCTACAGAGAAGCTGACAGGGGCTGTGACGCCGACTGAGACGCCGACTGAGGCAGATAGGGGTAGATATAGGCATACAGAAGGCAGCAGTCCCCCCAATCGACGGCGGCAGCGACTGAGACGCCTACAGAAATGCTGACAGCGGCTGCGACGCCGACTGAGGCAGATAGTGGTAGATATAGGCATAGATAATGCAGCAGATCCCCCCCAATTGAAAGTGGCAGTGACTGATACGGCTACAGAGACGCTGACAGACGCTGCGACGCCGACTGCGACACCGACTGAGGCAGATAGTAGTAGATATAGGTATAGAGAAGGCAGCAGACCCACCAATCAACAGCGGCAGCGACTGAGACGCCTACAGAGACGGTGACAGGGACTGTGACGCCGACTGAGACGCCGACTGAGGCAGATAGGGGTAGATATAGGCATAAAGAAGGCAGCAGTCCCCCCAATCGGCAGAAGCAACTGCTGAGACGCTTACAGAGACGCTGACAGAGGCTGCGTCGCCGACTGAGAGGTGGATTGAGGCAGATAGGGGTACATATAGGCAAAGAGAAGGCAGCAGACCCCCCCCCCCCCAATTGACAGCGGCAGTGACTGAGACGCCTACAGAGACGCTGACAGAGGCTGCCACGCCGACTGAGGCAGATAGGCGTAGATATAGGTATAGAGAAGGCAGCAGACAACCCAATCGACAGCGGCAGCGACTGAGAAGCCGACTGAGACGCCGACTGAGGCAGATAGTGGTAGATATACGTATAGAAAAGGCAGCAGACCCCCCAATCGACAGCGGCAGCGACTGAGATGCCTACAGAGATGCTGACAGAGGCTGCGATGCCGACCGAGGCACCTAGGGGTAGATATAGGTATAGAGAAGGCAGCAGACAACCCAATCGACAGCGGCAGCGACTGAGAAGCCGAGTGAGACGCCGACTGAGGCAGATAGTGGTAGATATACGTATAGAAAAGGCAGCAGACCCCCCAATCGACAGCGGCAGCGACTGAGACGCCTACAAAGACGCTGACAGAGGCTGCGACGCCGACTGAGACGCCGACTGAGGCAGATAGGGGTAGATATAGGCATAGAGAAGGCAGCAGACCCCCAATCGGCAGCGGCAGCGACTGAGACGCCTACAGAGATGCTGACAGGGACTGCGACGCCGACCGAGGCATATAGGGGTACATATAGGCATAGAGAATGCAGCACACCTCCCCCACCCCAATTGACAGCGGCAGTGACTGAGACACCTACAGAGACGCTGACAGAGGCTGCGACGCCGACTGAGGCAGATAGGGGTAGATATAGGTATAGAGAAGGCAGCAGACAACCCAATCGACAGCGGCAGCGACTGAGAAGCCGAGTGAGACGCCGACTGAGGCAGATAGTGGTAGATATACGTATAGAAAAGGCAGCAGACCCCCCAATCGACAGCGGCAGCGACTGAGACACCTACAAAGACGCTGACAGAGGCTGCGACGCCGACTGAGGCAGATAGGGGTAGACATGGGTATAGAGAAGGCAGTAGACAACCCAATCGACAGCGGCAGCGACTGAGAAGCCGACTGAGAATCCGACTGAGGCAGATAGTGGCAGATATAGGCAAAGAGAAGGCAGCAGACCCCCCAATCGACAGCGGCAGCGACTGAGACGCCTACAGAGAAGCTGACAGGGGCTGTGACGCCGACTGAGACGCCGACTGAGGCAGATAGGGGTAGATATAGGCATACAGAAGGCAGCAGTCCCCCCAATCGACGGCGGCAGCGACTGAGACGCCTACAGAAATGCTGACAGCGGCTGCGACGCCGACTGAGGCAGATAGTGGTAGATATAGGCATAGATAATGCAGCAGATCCCCCCCAATTGAAAGTGGCAGTGACTGATACGGCTACAGAGACGCTGACAGACGCTGCGACGCCGACTGCGACGCCGACTGCGACACCGACTGAGGCAGATAGTGGTAGATATAGGTATAGAGAAGGCAGCAGACCCACCAATCAACAGCGGCAGCGACTGAGACGCCTACAGAGACGGTGACAGGGACTGTGACGCCGACTGAGACGCCGACTGAGGCAGATAGGGGTAGATATAGGCATAAAGAAGGCAGCAGTCCCCCCAATCGGCAGAAGCAACTGCTGAGACGCTTACAGAGACGCTGACAGAGGCTGCGTCGCCGACTGAGAGGTCGATTGAGGCAGATAGGGGTACATATAGGCAAAGAGAAGGCAGCACACCCCCCCCCCAATTGACAGCGGCAGTGACTGAGACGCCTACAGAGACGCTGACAGAGGCTGCCACGCCGACTGAGACAGATAGGCGTAGATATAGGTATAGAGAAGGCAGCAGACAACCCAATCGACAGCGGCAGCGACTGAGAAGCCGACTGAGACGCCGACTGAGGCACATAGTGGTAGATATACGTATAGAAAAGGCAGCAGACCCCCCAATCGACAGCGGCAGCGACTGAGATGCCTACAGAGATGCTGACAGAGGCTGCGATGCCGACCGAGGCACATAGGGGTAGATATAGGTATAGAGAAGGCAGCAGACAACCCAATCGACAGCGGCAGCGACTGAGAAGCCGAGTGAGACGCCGACTGAGGCAGATAGTGGTAGATATACGTATAGAAAAGGCAGCAGACCCCCCAATCGACAGCGGCAGCGACTGAGACGCCTACAGAGAAGCTGACAGGGGCTGTGACGCCTACTGAGACGCCGACTGAGGCAGATAGTGGTAGATATATATAGGTACCGAGAAGCCAGCAGACCCCCCAATCGACAGCGGCATCGACTGCGATGCCTACAGAAATCAGGCTGCGTCGCAAACTGAGGCAGATACGGGTAGATATAGGCATAGAGAAGGCAGCAAACCCCCCAATCGACAGCGGCAGCGACTGAGACGCCTACAGAGATGCTGACAGAGGCTGCGAATCCGACTGAGTCGCCGACTGAGGCAGATAGGTGAAGATATCGGCACACAGAAGGCAGCAGACCCCCCCAATCGACAGCGGCACCGACTGAGATGCCTACAGAGGCTGACAAAGGCTGCGACGCCGACCGAGGCACATAGGGGTAGATATAGGCATAAAGAAGGCAGGAGACCCCCCCAATCGACAGCGGCAGCGACTGAGACGCCTACAGAGACGCTGACAGAAGCTGCGACGCCGACTGAGACGCCGACAGAGGCAGAGAGGGGTATATATAGGCATAGAGAAGGCAGCAGACAACCCAATCGGCAGCGGCAGCGACTGAGAAGCCGAATGAGACGCCGACTGAGGCAGCTTGTGTTAGATATAGGCTTAGAGGAGGCAGCAGACCCCCCAATCAACAGCGGCAGCGACTGAGACGCCTACAGAGATGCTGACAGAGGCTGCGACGCAGACTGAGGTAGATAGGGGTAGATATAGGATATAGGCATAGAGAAAGCAGCAGATCCCCCCCAATTGAAAGCGGCAGTGACTGAGACGCCAACAGAGACGCTGACAGAGGCTGCGACGCCGACTGAGGCAGATAGGGGTAGATATAGGTATAAAGAAGGCAGCAGACAACCCAATCGGTAGCGGCAGCGACTGAGAAGCCGACTGAGACGCCGACTGAGGCAGATTGTGGTAGATATAGGCATAGAGAAAGCAGCAGACCCCCCAATCAACAGCGGCAGCGACTGAGACGCGTACAGAGACGCTGGCAGGGGCTGTGGCGCCTACTGAGACGCCGACTTTGGCAGATAGTGGTAGATATAGGCATAGAGAAGGCAGCAGACCCCCCCAATCGACAGCGGCAGCGACTGAGACGCCTACAGAAATGCTGACAAAGGCTGCGACGCAGACTGAGGCAGATAGGGGTAGATATAGGCATAGAGAAGGCAGCAAACCCCCCAATTGACAGCGGCAGCGACTGAGACGCCTACAGAGACGCTGACAGAGGCTGCGAATCCGACTGAGACGCCGACTGAGGCAGATAGGGGTAGATATAGGCATAGAGAAGGCAGCAGACCCCCTACTGAGACCCCCCCAATCGACAGCGGCAGCGACTGAGACGCCTACAGAGATGCTGACAGAGGCTCCGACGCCGACTGAGACGCCGAATGAGACGCCGACTGAGGCAGATATGGGTAGATATAGGCAGAGAGTAGGCACCAGACCCCCCAAACAACAGCGGAAGCGACTGAGATGCCTACAGAAATGTTGACAGAAGCTGCGACGCCGACTGATGCAGATAGGAGTAGATATAGGCATAGAGAAGGCAACAGACCCACCAATTGACAGCAGCAGCGACTGAGACGCCTACAGAGACGCTGACAGGGGCTGTGACGCCTACTGAGACGCCGACTGAGGCAGATAGGGTAGGATATAGGCTTACAGAAGGCAGCAGACCCCCCAATCAACAGCGGGAGAAACTAAGACGCCTACAGAGACGCTGGCAGAGGCTGCGACGCCGACTGAGACGCCGAATGAGGCAGATAGGGGTAGATATAGGCATACAGAAGGCAGCAGACCCCCCCAATCGACAGCGGCAGCGACTGAGACGCCTACAGAGATACTGACAGAGGCTGCGACGCCGACTGAGGCAGATAGGGGTAGATATAGGTATAGAGAACGCAGCAGACAACCCCAATAGACAGCGGCAGCGACTGAGACGCCTACAGAGACGCTGACAGAGGCTCCGACGCCGACTGAGACGCCGACTGAGGCAGATATGGGTAGATATAGGCAGAGAGCAGGCAGCAGACCCCCAAACAACAGCGGCAGCGACTGAGATGCCTACAGAAATGCTGACAGAAGCTGCGACGCCGACTGATGCAGATAGGAGTAGATATAGGCATAGAGAAGGCAGCAGACCCACCAATTGACAGCAGCAGCGACTCAGACGCCTACAGAGATGCTGACAGAGGCTGCGAGGCCGACCGAAGCAGATAGGGGTAGATATAGGCATAGAGAAGACAGGAGACCCCCCACAATCGACAGCGGCAGCGACTGAGATGCCTACAGAAATGCTGACAGAAGCTGCGACGCCGACTGATGCAGATAGGAGTAGATATAGGCATAGAGAAGGCAGCAGACCCACCAATTGACAGCAGCAGCGACTGAGACGCCTCCAGAGATGCTGGCAGAGGCTGCGACGCCGACTGAGACGTCGAATGCGGCAGATAGGGATAGATATAGGCATAGAGAAGGCAGCAGCGACTGAGACGCCTACAGAGACGCTGGCAGAGGCTGCGACGCCGACTGAGACGCCGAATGAGGCAGATATGGGTAGATATCACCATACAGAAGGCAGCAGACCCCACAATCAACAGCGGCAGTGACTGAGACGCCTCCAGAGACGCTGAAAGAGGCTGCGACGCCAACTGAGGCAGATAGGTTTAGATATAGGCATAAAGATCGCAGCATACTCCCCCAATCGACAGCGGCAACTGCTGAGACGCTTACAGAGACGTTGACAGAGGCTGCGACGCCGACTGAGATGCCGACAGAGGCAGATAAGGGTAGATATCACCATACAGAAGGCAGCAGACCCCCCAATCAACAGCGGCAGCGACTGAGACGCCTACAGAGACGCTGACAGAGGCTGCGACGCCGACTGAGATGCCGACTGAGGCAGATAGAGGTAGATATCGGCATAGAGAAAGCAGCAGACCCCCCAATCGACAGCGGCAGCGACTGAGACGCCTAAAAAGGCGCTGACAGAGGCTGCGACGACGACTGAGACGCCGACTGAGATGCCTACGGACGCAGATAGGGGTAAATATAGGCATAGAGAATGCAGCAGACCCCCAATCAACAGCGGCAGTGACTGAGACGCCTACAGAGACGCTGACAGAGGCTGCGACGCCGACTGAGGCAGATAGGGGTAGATATGGGCATAAAGAAGGCAGCAGACTCCCCAATCGACAGCGGCAACTGCTGAGACGCTTACAGAGACGCTGACAGAGGCTGCGACGCCGACTGAGACGCCGAATGAGGCAGATAGGGGTAGATATAGGTATAGAGAACGCAGCATACAACCCCAATAGACAGCGACAGTGACTGAGACGCCTACAGAGACGCTGACAGATGCTCCGACGCCGACTGAGACGCCGAATGAGACGCCGACTGAGGCAGATATGGGTAGATATAGGCAGAGAGTAGGCAGCAGACCCCCCAATCGACAGCGGGAGCGACTGAGACGCCCACAGAGACGTTGGCAGAGGCTACGACGCCGACTGAGACGTCGAATGAGGCAGATAGGGGTAGATATAGGCATAGAGAAGGCAGCAGACCCCCTACTGAGACCCCCCCCCAATCGACAGCGGCAGCGACTGAGACGCCTACAGAGACGCTGACAGAGGCTCCGACGCCGACTGTGACGCCTACTGAGACGCCGACTGAGGCAGATAGGGATGGATATATGCTTAGAGAAGGCAGCAGACCCCCCAAACAACAGCGGCAGCGACTGAGATGCCTACAGAAATGCTGACAGAAGCTGCGACGCCGACTGATGCAGATAGGAGTAGATATAGGCATAGAGAAGGCAGCAGACCCACCAATTGACAGCAGCAGCGACTGAGACGCCTACAGAGACGCTGACAGGGCCTGTGACGCCTACTGAGACGCCGACTGAGGCAGATAGGGTTGGATATAGTCTTAGAGAAGGCAGCAGACCCCCCCAATCAACAGCGGGAGCGACTGAGACGCCTACAGAGACGCTGGCAGAGGCTGCGACGCCGACTGAGACGTCGAATGCGGCAGATAGGGATAGATATAGGCATAGAGAAGGCAGCAGCGACTGAGACGCCTACAGAGACGCTGGCAGAGGCTGCGACGCCGACTGAGACGCCGAATGAGGCAGATAAGGGTAGATATCACCATACAGAAGGCAGCAGACCCCCAATCAACAGCGGCAGCGACTGAGACGCCTCCAGAGGCGCTGACAGAGGCTGCGACGACGACTGAGACGCCGACTGAGATGCCTACTGAGGCAGATAGAGGTAAATATAGGCATAGAGAATGCAGCAGACCCCCAATCAACAGCGGCAGTGATTGAGACTCCTACAGAGACGCTGACAGAGGCTGCGACGCCGACTGAGGCAGATAGGGGCAGATATGGGCATAAAGAAGGCAGCAGACTCCCCCAATCGACAGCGGCAACTGCTGAGACGCTTACAGAGACGCTGACAGAGGCTCCGACGCCGACTGAGACGCCGAATGAGGCAGATAGGGGTAGATATAGGTATAGAGAACGCAGCAGACAACCCCAATAGACAGCGACAGCGACTGAGACGCCTACAGAGACGCTGACAGAGGCTCCGACGCCGACTGAGACGCCCAATGAGACGCCGACTGAGGCAGATATGGGTAGATATAGGAAGAGAGTAGGCAGCAGACCCCCCAAACAACAGCGGCAGCGACTGAGATGCCTACAGAAATGCTGGCAGAAGCTGCGAAGCCGACTGATGCAGATAGGTGTAGATATAGGCATAGAGAAGGCAGCAGACCCACCAATTGACAGCAGCAGCGACTGAGACGCGTACAGAGACGCTGACAGGGGCTGTGGCACCTACTGAGACGCCGACTGAGGCAGATAGTGGTAGATATAGGCATAGAGAAGGCAGCAGACCCCCCAATCGACAGCGGCAGCGACTGAGACGCCTACAGAAATGCTGACAAAGGCTGCGACGCAGACTGAGGCAGATAGGGGTAGATATAGGCATAGAGAAGGCAGCAAACCCCCCAATTGAAAGCGGCAGCGACTGAGACGCCTACAGAGACGCTGACAGAGGATGCGAATCCGACTGAGACGCCGACTGAGGCAGATAGGGGTAGATATAGGCATAGAGAAGGCAGCAGACCCCCTACTGAGACCCCCCCAATCGACAGCGGCAGCGACTGAGACGCCTACAGAGACGCTGACAGAGGCTCCGACGCCGACTGAGACGCCGAATGAGACGCCGACTGAGGCAGATATGGGTAGATATAGGCAGAGAGTAGGCACCAGACCCCCCAAACAACAGCGGCAGCGACTGAGATGCCTACAGAAATGCTGACAGAAGCTGCGACGCCGACTGATGCAGATAGGAGTAGATATAGGCATAGAGAAGGCAACAGACCCACCAATTGACAGCAGCAGCGACTGAGACGCCTACAGAGACGCTGACAGGGGCTGTGACGCCTACTGAGACGCCGACTGAGGCAGATAGGGTAGGATATAGGCTTACAGATGACAGCAGACCCCCCAATCAACAGCAGGAGAGACTAAGACGCCTACAGAGACGCTGGCAGAGGCTGCGACGCCGACTGAGACTTCGAATGCGGCAGATAGGGATAGATATAGGCGTAGAGAAGGCAGCAGCGACTGAGACGCCTACAGAGACGCTGGAAGAGGCTGCGACGCAGACTGAGGCAGATAGGGGTAGATATAGGCATAGAGAAGGCAGCAGACCCCCAACTGAGGCCCCCCCAATCGACAGCGGCAGCGACTGAGACGCCTACAGAGACGCTGACAGAGGCTCCGACGCCGACTGTGACGCCGAATGAGGCAGATAAGGGTAGATATCACCATACAGAAGGCAGCAGACCCCCCAATCAACAGCGGCAGTGACTGAGACGCCTCCAGAGACGCTGAAAGAGGCTGCGACGCCAACTGAGGCAGATAGGTTTAGATATAGGCATAAAGATCGCAGCATACTCCCCCAATCGACAGCGGCAACTGCTGAGACGCTTACAGAGACGCTGACAGAGGCTGCGACGCCGACTGAGATGCCGACAGAGGCAGATAAGAGTAGATATCACCATACAGAAGGCAGCAGACCCCCCAATCAACAGCGGCAGCGACTGAAACGCCTACAGAGACGCTGACAGAGGCTCCGACGCCGACTGAGACGCCGAATGAGACGCCGACTGAGGCAGATATGGGTAGATATAGGCAGAGAGCAGGCAGCAGACCCCCAAACAACAGCGGCAGCGACTGAGATGCCTACAGAAATGCTGACAGAAGCAGCGACGCCGACTGATGCAGATAGGAGTAGATATAGGCATAGAGAAGGCATCAGACCCACCAATTGACAGCAGCAGCGACTGAGATGCCTACAGAGATGCTGACAGAGGCTGCGACGCCGACCGAAGCAGATAGGGGTAGATATAGGCATAGAGATGGCAGCAGACCACCCCAATCGACAGCGGCAGGCACTGAGACGCCTCCAGAGATGCTGACAGAGGCTGCGACGCCGGCTGAGATGCCAACTGAGGCAGATAGGGGTTGATATAGGCATAGAGAAGGCAGCAGAACCCCCCCTATCGACAGCGGCAGCGACTGAGACACCTACAGAGACGCTGACAGAGGCTGCGACGCCGACGGAGACGTCGACTGAGGCAGAGAGGGGTAGATAAAGGCATAGAGAAGGCAGCAGACTCCCCCAATCGACAGCGGAAACGACTGAGACGCCTACAGAAATGCTGACAGAGGCTGCGACGCAGACTGAGGCAGATAGGGGTAGATATAGGCATAGAGAAGGCAGCAGACCCCCAACTGAGGCCCCCCCAATCGACAGCGGCAGCGACTGAGACGCCTACAGAGACGCTGACAGAGGCTCCGACGCCGACTGTGACGCCTACTGAGACGCCGACTGAGGCAGATAGGGATGGATATATGCTTAGAGAAGGCAGCACACCCCCCCAAACAACAGCGGCAGCGACTGAGATGCCTACAGAAATGCTGACAGAAGCTGCGACGCCGACTGATGCAGATAGGAGTAGATATAGGCATAGAGAAGGCAGCAGACCCACCAATTGACAGCAGCAGCGACTGAGACGCCTACAGAGATGCTGACAGGGGCTGTGACGCCTACTGAGACGCCGACTGAGGCAGATAGGGTTGGATATAGGCTTAGAGAAGGCAGCAGACCCCCCAATCAACAGCGGGAGAGACTAAGACGCCTACAGAGACGCTGGCAGATTCTGCGACGCCGACTGAGACGTCGAATGCGGCAGATAGGGATAGATATAGGCATAGAGAAGGCAGCAGCGACTGAGACGCCTACAGAGACGCTGGCAGAGGCTGCGACGCCGACTGAGACGCCGAATGAGGCAGATAAGGGTAGATATCACCATACAGAAGGCAGCAGACCCCCCAATCAACAGCGGCAGTGACTGAGACGCCTCCAGAGACGCTGAAAGAGGCTGCGACGCCAACTAAGGCAGATAGGTTTAGATATAGGCATAAAGATCGCAGCATACTCCCCCAATCGACAGCGGCAACTGCTGAGACGCTTACAGAGACGCTGACAGAGGCTGCGACGCCGACTGAGATGCCGACAGAGGCAGATAAGAGTAGATATCACCATACAGAAGGCAGCAGACCCCCCAATCAACAACGGCAGCGACTGAGACGCCTACAGAGACGCTGACAGAGGCTGCGACGCCGACTGAGATGCCGACTGAGGCAGATAGAGGTAGATATCCGCATAGAGAAAGCAGCAGACCCCCCAATCGACAGCTGCAGCGACTGAGACGCCTCCAGAGGCGCTGACAGAGGCTGCGACGACGACTGAGACGCCGACTGAGATGCCTACTGAGGCAGATAGGGGTAAATATAGGCATAGAGAATGCAGCAGACCCCCAATCAACAGCGGCAGTGACTGAGACGCCTACAGAGACGCTGACAGAGGCTGCGACGCCGACTGAGGCAGATAGGGGTAGATATGGGCATAAAGAAGGCAGCAGACTCCCCCACTCGACAGCGGCAACTGCTGAGACGCTTACAGAGACGCTGACAGAGGCTGCGACGCCGACTGAGACGCCGAATGAGGCAGATAGGGGTAGATATAGGTATAGAGAACGCAGCATACAACCCCAATAGACAGCGACAGCGACTGAGACGCCTACAGACACGCTGACAGACGCTGCGACGCCGACTGAGACGCCGAATGAGACGCCGACTGAGGCAGATATGGGTAGATATAGGCAGAGAGTAGGCAGCAGACCCCCCAATCGACAGCGGGAGCGACTGAGACGCCCACAGAGACGTTGGCAGAGGCTGCGACGCCGACTGAGACGTCGAATGCGGCAGATAGGGGTAGATATAGGCATAGAGAAGGCAGCAGACCCCCTACTGAGACCCCCCAATCGACAGCGGCAGCGACTGAGACGCCTACAGAGACGCTGACAGAGGCTCCGACGCCGACTGTGACGCCTACTGAGATGCCGACTGAGGCAGATAGGGATGGATATATGCTTAGAGAAGGCAGCAGACCCCCCAAACAACAGCGGCATCGACTGAGATGCCTACAGAAATGCTGACAGAAGCTGCGACGCCGACTGATGCAGATAGGAGTAGATATAGGCATAGAGAAGGCAGCAGACCCACCAATTGACAGCAGCAGCGACTGAGACGCCTACAGAGACGCTGACAGGGCCTGTGACGCCTACTGACACGCCGACTGAGGCAGATAGGGTTGGATATAGGCTTAGAGAAGGCAGCAGACCCCCCCAATCAACAGCGGGAGCGACTGAGACGCCTACAGAGACGCTGGCAGAGGCTGCGACGCCGACTGAGACGTCGAATGCGGCAGATAGGGATAGATATAGGCATAGAGAAGGCAGCAGCGACTGAGACGCCTACAGAGACGCTGGCAGAGGCTGCGACGCCGACTGAGACGCCGAATGAGGCAGATAAGGGTAGATATCACCATACAGAAGGCAGCAGACCCCCAATCAACAGCGGCAGCGACTGAGACGCCTCCAGAGGCGTTGACAGAGGCTGCGACGACGACTGAGACGCCGACTGAGATGCCTACTGAGGCAGATAGGGGTAAATATAGGCATAGAGAATGCAGCAGACCCCCAATCAACAGCGGCAGTGACAGACGCCTACAGAGACGCTGGCAGAGGCTGCGACGCCGACTGAGTCAGATAGGGGAAGATATGGGCATAAAGAAGGCAGCAGACTCCCCCAATCGACAGCGGCAACTGCTGAGACGCTTACAGAGACGCTGACAGAGGCTGCGACGCCGACTGAGACGCCGAATGAGGCAGATAGGGGTAGATATAGGTATAGAGAACGCAGCAGACAACCCCAATAGACAGCGACAGCGACTGAGACGCCTACAGAGACGCTGACAGAGGCTCCGAGGCCGACTGAGACGCCCAATGAGACGCCGACTGAGGCAGATATGGGTAGATATAGGCAGAGAGTAGGCAGCAGACCCCCCAAACAACAGCGGCAGCGACTGAGATGCCTACAGAAATGCTGACAGAAGTTGCGAAGCCGACTGATGCAGATAGAGGTAGATATAGGCATAGAGAAGGCAGCAGACCCACCAATTGACAGCAGCAGCGACTGAGACGCCTACAGAGACGCTGACAGGGGCTGTGACGCCTACTGAGACGCCGACTGAGGCAGATAGGGGTGGATATAGGCTTAGAGAAGGCAGCAGAAACCCCAATCGACAGCGGGAGCGACTGAGACGCCTACAGAGACGCTGGCAGAGGCTGCGACACCGACTGAGACTTCGAATGCGGTAGATAGGGATAGATATAGGCGTAGAGAAGGCAGCAGCGACTGAGACGCCTACAGAGATGCTGGCAGAGGCTGCGACGCCGACTGAGACGCCGAATGAGGCAGATATGGGTAGATATTGGCATAGAGAAGGCAGCAGACCCACCAATCGACAGCGGCAGCGACTGAGACGCTGACAGAGGCTGCGACGCCGACTGAGGCAGATAGGGGTATATATAGGCATAGAGAAGGCAGCAGACCCCCCAATCGACAGCGGCAGCGACTGAGACGCCTACAGAGATCCTGACAGAGGGTGCGACGCCGACCGAGGCAGATAGGGGTAGATATAGGCATAGAGAATGCAGCACACCCCCCCAATTGACAGCGGCAGTGACTGAGAGAAGGCAGCAGACAACCCAATCGACAGCGGCAGCGACTTAGAAGCCGACTGAGAATTCGACTGAGGCAGATAGTGGCAGATATAGGCATCGAGAAGGCAGCAGACCCCCCAATCGACAGCGGCAGCGACTGAGACGCCTACAGAAAAGCTGACAGGGGCTGTGACGCCTATTGAGACGCCGACTGAGGCAGATAGTGGTAGATATAGGCATGAAGAAGCCAGCAGACCCCCCCAATCGACAGCGGCAGCGACTGAGACGCCTACAGAAATGCTGACAGAGGCTGCGACGCAGACTGAGGCAGATAGGGGTAGATATAGGCATAGAGAAGGCAGCAGACCCCCCAATCGACAGCGGCAGCGACTGAGACGCCTACAGAGACGCTGACAGCGGCTGCGAATCCGACTGAGAAGCCGACTGAGACGCCGACTGAGGCAGATAGTGGTAGATATAGACATAGAGAAGGCAGCAGACCCCTAATCGAAAGCGGCAGCGACTGAGACGCCTAAAGAGACGCTGACAGAGGCTGCGGCGCCGACTGAGGCAGATAGGGGTAGATATAGGTATAGAGAAGGCAGCAGACAACCCAATCGACAGCGGCTGCGACTGAGACGCCTACAGAGACGCTGACAGAGGCTGCGACGCCGACTGAGGCAGATAGGGGTAGATATAGGCATAGAGAAGGCAGCAGTCCCCCCAATCGATTGCGGCAGCGACTGAGACGCCTACAGAAATGCTGACAGAGGCTGCGACGCAGACTGAGGTAGATAGGGGTAGATATAGGCATAAAGATCGCAGCAGACTCCCCCACTCGACAGCGGCAACTGCTGAGACGCTTACAGAGACGCTGACAGAGGCTGCGACGCCGACTGAGATGCCGACAGAGGCAGATAAGAGTAGATATCACCATACAGAAGGCAGCAGACCCCCCCAATCAACAGCGGCAGCGACTGAGACGCCTACAGAGACGCTGACAGAGGCTCCGACGCCGACTGAGACGCCGAATGAGACGCCGACTGAGGCAGATATGGGTAGATATAGGCAGAGAGCAGGCAGCAGACCCCCAAACAACAGCGGCAGCGACTGAGATGCCTACAGAAATGCTGACAGAAGCAGCGACGCCGACTGATGCAGATAGGAGTAGATATAGGCATAGAGAAGGCATCAGAGCCACCAATTTACAGCAGCAGCGACTGAGCTGCCTACAGAGATGCTGACAGAGGCTGCGACGCCGACCGAAGCAGATAGGGGTAGATATAGGCATAGAGATGGCAGCAGACCACCCCAATCGACAGCGGCAGGCACTGAGACGCCTCCAGAGATGCTGACAGAGGCTGCGACGCCGGCTGAGATGCCAACTGAGGCAGATAGGGGTTGATATAGGCATAGAGAAGGCAGCAGAACCCCCCCTATCGACAGCGGCAGCGACTGAGACACCTACAGAGACGCTGACAAAAGCTGCGACGCCGACGGAGACGCCGACTGAGGCAGAGAGCGGTAGATAAAGGCATAGAGAAGGCAGCAGAATCCCCCAATCGACAGCGGAAACGACTGAGACGCCTACAGAAATGCTGACAGAGGCTGCGACGCAGACTGAGGCAGATAGGGGTAGATATAGGCATAGAGAAGGCAGCAGACCCCCAACTGAGGCCCCCCCAATCGACAGCGGCAGCGACTGAGACGCCTACAGAGACGCTGACAGAGGCTCCGACGCCGACTGTGACGCCTACTGAGACGCCGACTGAGGCAGATAGGGATGGATATATGCTTATAGAAGGCAGCAGACCCCCCCAAACAACAGCGGCAGCGACTGAGATGCCTACAGAAATGCTGACAGAAGCTGCGACGCCGACTGATGCAGATAGGAGTAGATATAGTCATAGAGAAGGCAGCAGACCCACCAATTGACAGCAGCAGCGACTGAGACGCCTACAGAGACGCTGACAGGGGCTGTGACGCCTACTGAGACGCCGACTGAGGCAGATAGGGTTGGATATAGGCTTAGAGAAGGCAGCAGACCCCCCAATCAACAGCGGGAGAGACTAAGACGCCTACAGAGACGCTGGCAGATTCTGCGACGCCGACTGAGACGTCTAATGCGGCAGATAGGGATAGATATAGGCATAGAGAAGGCAGCAGTGACTGAGACGCCTACAGAGACGCTGGCAGAGGCTGCGACGCCGACTGAGACGCCGAATGAGGCAGATAAGGGTAGATATCACCATACACAAGGCAGCAGACCCCCAATCAACAGCGGCAATGATTAAGACGCCTCCAGAGACGCTGAAAGAGGCTGCGACGCCAACTGAGGCAGATAGGTTTAGATATAGGCATAAAGATCGCAGCATACTCCCCCAATCGACAGCGGCAACTGCTGAGACGCTTACAGAGACGCTGACAGAGGCTGCGACGCCGACTGAGATGCCGACAGAGGCAGATAAGAGTAGATATCACCATACAGAAGGCAGCAGACCCCCCAATCAACAGCGGCAGCGACTGAGACGCCTACAGAGACGCTGACAGAGGCTGCGACGCCGACTGAGATGCCGACTGAGGCAGATAGAGGTAGATATCCGCATAGAGAAAGCAGCAGACCCCCAATCGACAGCGGCAGCGACTGAGACGCCTCCAGAGGCGCTGACAGAGACTGCGACGACGACTGAGACGCCGACTGAGATGCCTACTGAGGCAGATAGGGGTAAATATAGGCATAGAGAATGCAGCAGACCCCCAATCAACAGCGGCAGTGACTGAGACGCCTACAGAGACGCTGACAGAGGCTGCGACGCCGACTGAGGCAGATAGGGGTAGATATGGGCATAAAGAAGGCAGCAGACTCCCCCACTCGACAGCGGCAACTGCTGAGACGCTTACAGAGACGCTGACAGAGGCTGCGACGCCGACTGAGACGCCGAATGAGGCAGATAGGGGTAGATATAGGTATAGAGAACGCAGCATACAACCCCAATAGACAGCGACAGCGACTGAGACGCCTACAGAGACGCTGACAGACGCTGCGACGCCGACTGAGACGCCGAATGAGACGCCGACTGAGGCAGATATGGGCAGATATAGGCAGAGAGTAGGCAGCAGACCCCCCAATCGACAGCGGGAGCGACTGAGACGCCCACAGAGACGTTGGCAGAGGCTGCGACGCCGACTGAGACGTCGAATGCGGCAGATAGGGATAGATATAGGCATAGAGAAGGCAGCAGCGACTGAGACGCGTACAGAGACGCTGGCAGAGGCTGCGACGCCGACTGAGACGCCGAATGAGGCAGATAGGGGTAGATATAGGCATAGAGAAGGCAGCAGACCCCCTACTGAGACCCCCCCAATCGACAGCGGCAGCGACTGAGACGCCTACAGAGACGCTGACAGAGGCTCCGACGCCTACTGTGACGCCTACTGAGATGCCGACTGAGGCAGATAGGGATGGATATATGCTTAGAGAAGGCAGCAGACCCCCCAAACAACAGCGGCAGCGACTGAGATGCCTACAGAAATGCTGACAGAAGCTGCGACGCCGACTGATGCAGATAGGAGTAGATATAGGCATAGAGAAGGCAGCAGACCCACCAATTGACAGCAGCAGCGACTGAGACGCCTACAGAGACGCTGACAGGGCCTGTGACGCCTACTGACACGCCGACTGAGGCAGATAGGGTTGGATATAGGCTTAGAGAAGGCAGCAGACCCCCCAATCAACAGCGGGAGCGACTGAGACGCCTACAGAGATGCTGGCAGAGGCTGCGGCGCCGACTGAGACGTCGAATGCGGCAGATAGGGATAGATATAGGCATAGAGAAGGCAGCAGCGACTGAGACGCCTACAGAGACGCTGGCAGAGGCTGCGACGCCGACTGAGACGCCGACTGAGACGCCGAATGAGGCAGATAAGGGTAGATATCACCATACAGAAGGCAGCAGACCCCCAATCAACAGCGGCAGCGACTGAGACGCCTCCAGAGGCGTTGACAGAGGCTGCGACGACGACTGAGACGCCGACTGAGATGCCTACTGAGGCAGATAGGGGTAAATATAGGCATAGAGAATGCAGCAGACCCCCAATCAACAGCGGCAGTGACTGAGACGCCTAAATTGACGCTGACAGAGGCTGCGACGCCGACTGAGACGCCCAATGAGACGCCGACTGAGGCAGATATGGGTAGATATAGGCAGAGAGTAGGCAACAGACCCCCCAAACAACAGCGGCAGCGACTGAGATGCCTACAGAAATGCTGACAGAAGTTGCGAAGCCGACTGATGCAGATAGGAGTAGATATAGGCATAGAGAAGGCAGCAGACCCACCAATTGACAGCAGCAGCGACTGAGACGCCTACAGAGACGCTGACAGGGGCTGTGACGCCTACTGAGACGCCGACTGAGGCAGATAGGGGTGGATATAGGCTTAGAGAAGGCAGCAGAACCCCCAATCGACAGCGGTAGCGACTGAGACGCCGACAGAGACGCTGGCAGAGGCTGCGACACCGACTGAGACGTCGAATGCGGTAGATAGGGATAGATATAGGCGTAGAGAAGGCAGCAGCGACTGAGACGCCTACAGAGATGCTGGCAGAGGCTGCGACGCCGACTGAGACGCCGAATGAGGCAGATATGGGTAGATATTGGCATAGAGAAGGCAGCAGACCCACCAATCGACAGCGGCAGCGACTGAGACGCTGACAGAGGCTGCGACGCCGACTGAGGCAGATAGGGGTAGATATAGGCATAGAGAAGGCAGCAGACCCCCCAATCGACAGCGGCAGCGACTGAGACGCCTACAGAGATCCTGACAGAGGGTGCGACGCCGACCGAGGCAGATAGGGGTAGATATAGGCATAGAGAATGCAGCACACCCCCCCAATTGACAGCGGCAGTGACTGAGAGAAGGCAGCAGACAACCCAATCGACAGCGGCAGCGACTTAGAAGCCGACTGAGAATTCGACTGAGGCAGATAGTGGCAGATATAGGCATCGAGAAGGCAGCAGACCCCCCAATCGACAGCGGTAGCGACTGAGACGCCTACAGAAAAGCTGACAGGGGCTGTGACGCCTATTGAGACGCCGACTGAGGCAGATAGTGGTAGATATAGGCATGAAGAAGCCAGCAGACCCCCCCAATCGACAGCGGCAGCGACTGAGACGCCTACAGAAATGCTGACAGAGGCTGCGACGCAGACTGAGGCAGATAGGGGTAGATATAGGCATAGAGAAGGCAGCAGACCCCCCAATCGACAGCGGCAGCGACTGAGACGCCTACAGAGATGCTGACAGCGGCTGCGAATCCGACTGAGAAGCCGACTGAGACGCCGACTGAGGCAGATAGTGGTAGATATAGGCATAGAGAAGGCAGCAGACCCCCAATCGACAGCGGCAGCGACTGAGACGCCTAAATTGACGCTGACAGAGGCTGCGACGCCGACTGAGGCAGATAGGGGTAGATATAGGTATAGAGAAGGCAGCAGACAACCCAATCGACAGCGGCAGCGAATGAGACGCCTACAGAGACGCTGACAGAGGCTGCGACGCCGACTGAGGCGCCAACTGAGGCAGATAGGGGTAGATATAGGCATAGAGAAGGCAGCAAACCCACCAATCGATTGCGGCAGCGACTGAGACGCCTACAGAAATGCTGACAGAGGCTGCGACGCAGACTGAGGTAGATAGGGGTAGATATAGGCATAGAGAAAGCAGCAGATCCCCCCCAATTGAAAGCGGCAGTGACTGAGACGCCAACAGAGACGCTGACAGAAGCTGCGCCGCCGACTGAGGCAGATAGGGGTAGATATAGGTATAAAGAAGGCAGCAGACAACCCAATCGGCAGCGGCAGCGACTGAGAAGCCGACTGAGACGCCGACTGAGGCAGATAGGGGTAGATATAGGCATAGAGAAGGCAGCAGACCCCCTACTGAGACCACCCCAATCGACAGCGGCAGCGACTGAGACGCCTACAGAGACGCTGACAGAGGCTCCGACGGCGATTGAGACGCCGAATGAGACGCCGACTGAGGCAGATATGGGTAGATATAGGCAGAGAGTTGGCAACAGACCCCCCAATCGACAGCGGCAGCGACTGAGACGCCTACAGAAATGCTGACAGAAGCTGCGACGCCGACAGATGCAGATAGGAGTAGATATAGGCATAGACAAGGCAACAGACCCACCAATTGACAGCAGCAGCGACTGAGACGCCTACAGAGACGCTGACAGGGGCTGTGACGCCTCCTGAGACGCCGACTGAGGCAGATAGGGTAGGATATAGGCTTACAGAAGGCAGCAGACCCCCCAATCAACAGCGGGAGAGACTAAGACGCCTACAGAGACGCTGGCAGAGGCTGCGACGCCGACTGAGACGTCGAATGCGGCAGATAGGGATAGATATAGGCATAGAGAAGGCAGCAGCGACTGAGACGCCTACAGAGACGCTGGCAGAGGCTGCGACGCCGATTGAGACGCCGAATGAGGCAGATAGGGATAGATATAGGCATAGAGAAGGCAGCAGACACCCCAATCGACAGCGGCAGCGACTGATACGCCTACAGAGACGTTGACAGAGGCTGTGACGCCGACTGAGGCTGATAGGGGTAGATATAGGCATACAGAAGGTAGCAGACCCCCCCAATCGACAGCGGCAGCGACTGAGACGCCTACAGAGATACTGACAGAGGCTGCGACGCCGACTGAGGCAGATAGGGGTAGATATAGGTATAGAGAACGCAGCAGACAACCCCAATAAACAGCGGCAGCGACTGAGACGCCTACAGAGACGCTGACAGAGGCTCCGACGCTGACTGAGACGCCGAATGAGACGCCGACTGAGGCAGATATGGGTAGATATAGGCAGAGAGCAGGCAGCAGACCCCCAAACAACAGCGGCAGCGACTGAGATACCTACCGAAATACTGACAGAAGCTGCGACGCCGACTGAGGCAGATAGGGGTAGATATAGGCATAGAGAAGGCAGCAGACCCCCTACTGAGTCCCCCCCCAATCGACAGTGGCAGCGACTGAGACGCCTACAGAGACGCTGACAGAGGCTCCGACGCCGACTGAGACGCCCAATGAGACGCCGACTGAGGCAGATATGGGTAGATATAGGCAGAGAGTAGGCAGCAGACCCCCCAAACAACAGCGGCAGCGACTGAGATGCCTACAGAAATGCTGACAGAAGTTGCGAAGCCGACTGATGTAGATAGGAGTAGATATAGGCATAGAGAAGGCAGCAGACCCACCAATTGACAGCAGCAGCGACTGAGACGCCTACAGAGACGCTGACAGGGGCTGTGACGCCTACTGAGACGCCGACTGAGGCAGATAGGGGTGGATATAGGCTTAGAGAAGGCAGCAGAACCCCCAATCGACAGCGGGAGCGACTGAGACGCCTACAGAGACGCTGGCAGAGGCTGCGACACCGACTGAGACGTCGAATGCGGTAGATAGGGATAGATATAGGCGTAGAGAAGGCAGCAGCGACTGAGACGCCTACAGAGATGCTGGCAGAGGCTGCGACGCCGACTGAGACGCCGAATGAGGCAGATATGGGTAGATATTGGCATAGAGAAGGCAGCAGACCCACCAATCGACAGCGGCAGCGACTGAGAGGCTGACAGAGGCTGCGACGCCGACTGAGGCAGATAGGGGTAGATATAGGCATAGAGAAGGCAGCAGACCCCCCAATCGACAGCGGCAGCGACTGAGACGCCTACAGAGATCCTGACAGAGGGTGCGACGCCGACCGAGGCAGATAGGGGTAGATATAGGCATAGAGAATGCAGCACACCCCCCCCAATTGACAGCGGCAGTGACTGAGAGAAGGCAGCAGACAACCCAATCGACAGCGCCAGCGACTTAGAAGCCGACTGAGAATTCGACTGAGGCAGATAGTGGCAGATATAGGCATCGAGAAGGCAGCAGACCCCCCAATCGACAGCGGCAGCGACTGAGACGCCTACAGAAAAGCTGACAGGGGCTGTGACGCCTATTGAGACGCCGACTGAGGCAGATAGTGGTAGATATAGGCATGAAGAAGCCAGCAGACCCCCCAATCGACAGCGGCAGCGACTGAGACGCCTACAGAAATGCTGACAGAGGCTGCGACGCAGACTGAGGCAGATAGGGGTAGATATAGGCATAGAGAAGGCAGCAGACCCCCCAATCGACAGCGGCAGCGACTGAGACGCCTACAGAGACGCTGACAGCGGCTGCGAATCCGACTGAGAAGCCGACTGAGACGCCGACTGAGGCAGATAGTGGTAGATATAGGCATAGAGAAGGCAGCAGACCCCCAATCGACAGCGGCAGCGAGTGAGACGCCTAAAGAGACGCTGACAGAGGCTGCGACGCCGACTGAGGCAGATAGGGGTAGATATAGGTATAGAGAAGGCAGCAGACAACCCAATCGACAGCGGCAGCGAATGAGACGCCTACAGAGACGCTGACAGAGGCTGCGACGCAGACTGAGGTAGATAGGGGTAGATATAGGCATAGAGAAAGCAGCAGATCCCCCCCAATTGAAAGCGGCAGTGACTGAGACGCCAACAGAGACGCTGACAGAGGCTGCGCCGCCGACTGAGGCAGATAGGGGTAGATATAGGTATAAAGAAGGCAGCAGACAACCCAATCGGCAGCGGCAGCGACTGAGAAGCCGACTGAGACGCCGACTGAGGCAGATAGGGGTAGATATAGGCATAGAGAAGGCAGCAGACCCCCTACTGAGACCACCCCAATCGACAGCGGCAGCGACTGAGACGCCTACAGAGACGCTGACAGAGGCTCCGACGGCGACTGAGACGCCGAATGAGACGCCGACTGAGGCAGATATGGGTAGATATAGGCAGAGAGTAGGCAACAGACCCCCCAATCGACAGCGGCAGCGACTGAGACGCCTACAGAAATGCTGACAGAAGCTGCGACGCCGACAGATGCAGATAGGAGTAGATATAGGCATAGACAAGGCAACAGACCCACCAATTGACAGCAGCAGCGACTGAGACGCCTACAGATACGCTGACAGGGGCTGTGACGCCTCCTGAGACGCCGACTGAGGCAGATAGGGTAGGATATAGGCTTACAGAAGGCAGCAGACCCCCCAATCAACAGCGGGAGAGACTAAGACGCCTACAGAGACGCTGGCAGAGGCTGCGACGCCGACTGAGACGTCGAATGCGGCAGATAGGGATAGATATAGGCATAGAGAAGGCAGCAGCGACTGAGACGCCTACAGAGACGCTGGCAGAGGCTGCGACGCCGATTGAGACGCCGAATGAGGCAGATAGGGATAGATATAGGCATAGAGAAGGCAGCAGACACCCCAATCGACAGCGGCAGCGACTGATACGCCTACAGAGACGTTGACAGAGGCTGTGACGCCGACTGAGGCTGATAGGGGTAGATATAGGCATACAGAAGGTAGCAGACCCCCCCAATCGACAGCGGCAGCGACTGAGACGCCTACAGAGATACTGACAGAGGCTGCGACGCCGACTGAGGCAGATAGGGGTAGATATAGGTATAGAGAAGGCAGCAGACCCCCTACTGAGTCCCCCCCAATAAACAGCGGCAGCGACTGAGACGCCTACAGAGACGCTGACAGAGGCTCCGACGCTGACTGAGACGCCGAATGAGACGCCGACTGAGGCAGATATGGGTAGATATAGGCAGAGAGCAGGCAGCAGACCCCCAAACAACAGCGGCAGCGACTGAGATACCTACCGAAATGCTGACAGAAGCTGCGACGCCGACTGAGGCAGATAGGGGTAGATATAGGCATAGAGAAGGCAGCAGACCCCCTACTGAGTCCCCCCCAATCGACAGTGGCAGCGACTGAGACGCCTACAGAGACGCTGACAGAGGCTCCGACGCCGACTGTGACGCCTACTGAGACGCCGACTGAGGCAGATAGGGATGGATATATGCTTAGAGAAGGCAGCACACCCCCCAAACAACAGCGGCAGCGACTGAGATGCCTACAGAAATGCTGACAGAAGCTGCGACGCCGACTGATGCAGATAGGAGTAGATATAGGCATAGAGAAGGCAGCAGACCCACCAATTGACAGCAGCAGCGACTGAGACGCCTACAGAGACGCTGACAATGGCTGTGACGCCTACTGAGACGCCGACTGAGGCAGATAGAATTGGATATAGGCTTAGAGAAGGCAGCAGACACCCCAATCAAAAGCGGGAGCGACTGAGACGCCTACAGAGACGCTGGCAGAGGCTGCGACGCTGACTGAGACGTCGAATGCGGCAGATAGGGATAGATATAGGCATAGAGAAGGCAGCAGCGACTGAGACGCCTACAGAGACGCTGGCAGAGGCTGCGACGCCGACTGAGACGCCGAATGAGGCAGATAAGGGGAGATATCACCATACAGAAGGCAGCAGACCCCCCCATCCACAGCGGCAGTGACTGAGACGCCTCCAGAGACGCTGACAGAGGCTGCGACGCCAACTGAGGCAGATAGGTTTAGATATAGGCATAAAGATCGCAGCATACTTCCCCAATCGACAGCGGCAACTGCTGAGACGCTTACAGAGACGCTGACAGAGGCTGCGACGCCGACTGAGATGCCGACAGAGGCAGATAAGGGTAGATATCACCATACAGAAGGCAGCAGACCCCCCAATCAACTGCGGCAGCGACTGAGACGCCTACAGAGACGCTGACAGAGGCTGCGACGCCGACTGAGATGCCGACTGAGGCAGATAGAGGTAGATATCGGCATAGAGAAGGCAGCAGAATTCCCAATCGACAACGGCAGCGACTGAGACGCCTCCAAAGGCGCTGACAGAGGCTGCGACGACGACTGAGACGCCGAGTGAGATGCCTACTGAGGCAGATAGGGGTAAATATAGGCATAGAGAATGCAGCAGACCCCCAATCAACAGCGGCAAAGACAGAGACGCCTACAGAGACGCTGACAGAGGCTGCGACGCCGACTGAGGCAGATAGGGGTAGATATGGGCATAAAGAAGGCAGCAGACTCCCCCAATCGACAGCGGCAACTGCTGAGACGCTTACAGAGACGCTGACAGAGGCTGCGACGCCGAATGAGGCAGATAAGGGTAGATATAGGTATAGAGAACGCAGCATACAACCCCAATACACAGCGACAGCGACTGAGACGCCTACAGAGACGCTGACAGACGCTCCGACGCCGACTGAGACGCCGAATGAGACGCCGACTGAGGCAGATAAGGGTAGATATAGGCAGAGAGAAGGCAGCAGACCCCCCAATCGACAGCGGGAGCGACTGAGACGCCCACAGAGACGTTGGCATAGACTGCGATGCCGACTGAGACGTCGAATGCGGCAGATAGGGATGGATATAGGCATAGAGAAGGCAGCATACAACCCCAATAGACACAACAGCGACTGAGACGCCTACAGAGACGCTGACAGACGCTCCGACGCCGACTGAGACGCCGAATGAGACGCCGACTGAGGCAGATAAGGGTAGATATAGGCAGAGAGTAGGCAGCAGACCCCCCAATCGACAGCGGGAGCGACTGAGACGCCCACAGAGACGCTGGCAGAGGCTGCGACGCCGACTGCGACGCCGAATGAGGCAGATAGGGATAGATATAGGCATAGAGAAGGCACCAGACACCCCAATCGACAGCGGCAGCGACTGATACGCCTACAGAGATGCTGACAGAGGCTGCGACGCCGACCGAGGCAGATAGGGGTAGATATAGGCATAGAGATGGCAGCAGACCACCCCAATCGACAGCGGCAGGCACAGAGACGCCTCCAGAGATGCTGACAGAGGCTGCGACGCTGGCTGAGATGCCAACTGAGGCAGATAGGGGTTGATATAGGCATAGAGAAGGCAGCAGAACCCCCCTATCGACAGCGGCAGCGACTGAGACACCTACAGAGACGCTGACAGAGGCTGCGACGGCGACGGAGACGCCGACTGAGGCAGAGAGGGGTAGATAAAGGCATAGAAAAGGCAGCAGACTCCCCCAATCGACAGCGGAAACGGCTGAGACGCCTACAGAGACGCTGACAGAGGCTGCGACGCCGACTGAGACGTCGAATGCGGCAGATAGGGATAGATATAGGCATAGAGAAGGCAGCAGCGACTGAGACGCCTCCAGAGACGCTGGCAGAGGCTGCGACGCCGACTGAGACGCCGAATGAGGCAGATAGGGATAGATATAGGCATAGAGAAGGCAGCAGACACCCCAATCGACAGCGGCAGCGACTGATACGCCTACAGAGACGTTGACAGAGGCTGTGACGCCGACTGAGGCTGATAGGGGTAGATATAGGCATACAGAAGGTAGCAGACCCCCCAATCGACAGCGGCAGCGACTGAGACGCCTACAGAGATACTGACAGAGGCTGCGACGCCGACTGAGGCAGATAGGTGTAGATATAGGTATAGAGAACGCAGCAGACAACCCCAATAAACAGCGGCAGCGACTGAGACGCCTACAGAGACGCTGACAGAGGCTCCGACGCTGACTGAGACGCCGAATGAGACGCCGACTGAGGCAGATATGGGTAGATATAGGCAGAGAGCAGGCAGCAGACCCCCAATCGACAGCGGCAGCGACTGAGACGCCTACAGAAATGCTGACAGAGGCTGCGACGCAGACTGAGGCAGATAGGGGTAGATATAGGCATAGAGAAGGCAGCAGACCCCCTACTGAGTCCCCCCCAATCGACAGTGGCAGCGACTGAGACGCCTACAGAGACGCTGACAGAGGCTGCGACGCCGACTGAGACGTCGAATGCGGCAGATAGGGATAGATATAGGCATAGAGGAGGCAGCAGACGCCTACAGAGACGCTGGCAGAGGCTGCGACGCCGACTGAGACGCCGAATGAGGCAGATAAGGGTAGATATCACAATACAGAAGGCAGCAGAACCCCCCATCCACAGCGGCAGTGACTGAGACGCCTCCAGAGACGCTGAAAGAGGCTGCGACGCCAACTGAGGCAGATAGGTTTAGATATAGCCATAAAGATCGCAGCATACTTCCCCAATCGACAGCGGCAACTGCTGAGACGCTTACAGAGACGCTGACAGAAGCTGCGACGCCGACTGAGATGCCGACAGAGGCAGATAAGGGTAGATATCACCATACAGAAGGCAGCAGACCCCCCAATCAACAGCGGCAGCGACTGAGACGCCTACAGAGACGCTGATAGAGGCTGCGACGCCGACTGAGATGCCGACTGAGGCAGATAGTGGTAGATATCGGCATAGAGAAGGCAGCAGACACCCCAATCGACAGCGGCAGCGACTGAGACGCCTCCAAAGGCGCTGACAGAGGCTGCGACGACGACTGAGACGCCGAGTGAGATGCCTACTGATTCAGATAGGGGTAAATATAGGCATAGAGAATGCAGCAGACCCCCAATCAACAGCGGCAGTGACTGAGACGTCTACAGAGACGCTGACAGAGGCTGCGACGCCGACTGAGGCAGAAAGGGGTAGATATGGGCATAAAGAAGGCAGCAGACTCCCCCAATCGACAGCGGCAACTGCTGAGACGCTTACAGAGACGCTGACAGAGGCTACGACGACGACTGAGACGCCGAGTGAGATGCCTACTGAGGCAGATAGGGGTAAATATAGGCATAGAGAATGCAGCAGACCCCCAATCGACAGCGGCAGCGACTGAGACGCCTCCAAAGGCGCTGACAGAGGCTGCGACGACGACTGAGACGCCGAATGAGACGCCGACTGAGGCAGATAAGGGTAGATATAGGCAGAGAGTAGGCAGCAGACCCCCCAATCGACAGCGGGAGCGACTGAGACGCCCACAGAGACGCTGGCAGAGGCTGCGACGCCGACTGAGACGCCGAATGAGGCAGATAGGGGTAGATATAGGCATTGAGAAGGCAGCAGACCCCCTACTGAGACCCCCCCCCCCAATCGACAGCGGCAGCGACTGAGACGCCTACAGAGACACTGACAGAGGCTCCGACGCCTACTGTGACGCCTACTGAGACGCCGACTGAGGCAGATAGGGATGGATATATGCTTAGAGAAGGCAGCAGACCCCCCAAACAACAGCGGCAGCGACTGAGACGCCTACAGAGACGCTGGCAGAGGCTGCGACGCCGACTGAGGCAGATAGGGGTAGATATGGGCATAAAGAAGGCAGCAGACTCCTCCAATCGACAGCGGGAACTGCTGAGACGCTTACAGAGACGCTGACAGACGCTGCGACGCCGACTGAGACGCCGAATGAGGCAGATAGGGGTAGATATAGGAATAGAGAAGGCAGCAGCGACTGAGACGCCTACAGAGACGCTGGCAGAGGCTGCGACGCCGACTGAGACGCCGAATGAGGCAGATAAGGGTAGATATCACTATACAGAAGGCAGCAGACCCCCAATCAACAGCGGCAGCGACTGAGACGCCTCCAGAGGCGCTGACAGAGGCTGCGACGACCACTGAGACGCCGACTGAGATGCCTACTGAGGCAGATAGGGGTAAATATAGGCATAGAGAATGCAGCAGACCCCCAATCAACAGCGGCAGTGACTGAGACGCCTACAGAGACGCTGACAGAGGCTGCGACGCCGACTGAGGCAGATAGGGGTAGATATGGGCATAAAGAAGGCAGCAGACTCCTCCAATCGACAGCGGGAACTGCTGAGACGCTTACAGAGACGCTGACAGACGCTGCGACGCCGACTGAGACGCCGAATGAGGCAGATAGGGGTAGATATAGGTATAGAGAACGCAGCAGACAACCCCAATAGACAGCGACAGCGACTGAGACGCCTACAGAGACGCTGACAGAGGCTGCGACGCCGACTGAGGCAGATATGGGTAGATATAGGCAGAGAGTAGGTAGCAGACCCCCCAAACAACAGCGGCAGCGACTGAGATGCCTACAGAAATGCTGACAGAAGTTGCGAAGCCGACTGATGCAGATAGGAGTAGATATAGGCATAGAGAAGGCAGCAGACCCAACAGTTGACAGCAGCAGCGACTGAGACGCCTACAGAGACGCTGACAGGGGCTGTGACGCCTACTGAGACGCCGACTGAGGCAGATAGGGGTGGATATAGGCTTAGAGAAGGCAGCAGAACCCCCAATCGACAGCGGGAGCGACTGAGACGCCTACAGAGACGCTGGCAGAGACTGCGACACCGACTGAGACGTCGAATGCGGTAGATAGGGATAGATATAGGCGTAGAGAAGGCAGCAGCGACTGAGACGCCTACAGAGATGCTGGCAGAGGCTGCGACGCCGACTGAGACGCCGAATGAGGCAGATATGGGTAGATATTGGCATAGAGAAGGCAGCAGACCCCCCAATCAACAGCGGCAGCGACTGAGACGCTGACAGAGGCTGCGACGCCGACTGAGGCAGATAGGGGTAGATATAGGCATAGAGAAGGCAGCATACCCCCCAATCAACAGCGGCAGCGACTGAGACGCCTACAGAGACGCTGACAGAGGCTGCGAATCCGACTGAGATGCCGACTGAGGCAGATAGGGGTAGATATAGGCATAGAGAAGGCAGCAGACCCCCCAATCGACAGCGGCAGCGACTGAGACGCCTACAGAGATCCTGACAGAGGGTGCGACGCCGACCGAGGCAGATAGGGGTAGATATAGGCATAGAGAATGCAGCACACCCCCCCCAATTGACAGCGGCAGTGACTGAGAGAAGGCAGCAGACAACCCAATCGACAGCGCCAGCGACTTATAAGCCGACTGAGAATTCGACTGAGGCAGATAGTGGCAGATATAGGCATCGAGAAGGCAGCAGACCCCCCAATCGACAGCGGCAGTGACTGAGACGCCTACAGAAAAGCTGACAGGGGCTGTGACGCCTATTGAGACGCCGACTGAGGCAGATAGTGGTAGATATAGGCATGAAGAAGCCAGCAGACCCCCCAATCGACAGCGGCAGCGACTGAGACGCCTACAGAAATGCTGACAGAGGCTGCGACGCAGACTGAGGCAGATAGGGGTAGATATAGGCATAGAGAAGGCAGCAGACCCCCCAATCGACAGCGGCAGCGACTGAGACGCCTACAGAGACGCTGACAGCGGCTGCGAATCCGACTGAGAAGCCGACTGAGACGCCGACTGAGGCAGATAGTGGTAGATATAGGCATAGAGAAGGCAGCAGACCCCCAATCGACAGCGGCAGCGAGTGAGACGCCTAAAGAGACGCTGACAGAGGCTGCGACGCCGACTGAGGCAGATAGGGGTAGATATAGGTATAGAGAAGGCAGCAGACAACCCAATCGACAGCGGCAGCGAATGAGACGCCTACAGAGACGCTGACAGAGGCTGCGACGCAGACTGAGGTAGATAGGGGTAGATATAGGCATAGAGAAAGCAGCAGATCCCCCCCAATTGAAAGCGGCAGTGACTGAGACGCCAACAGAGACGCTGACAGAGGCTGCGCCGCCGACTGAGGCAGATAGGGGTAGATATAGGTATAAAGAAGGCAGCAGACAACCCAATCGGCAGCGGCAGCGACTGAGAAGCCGACTGAGACGCCGACTGAGGCAGATAGGGGTAGATATAGGCATAGAGAAGGCAGCAGACCCCCTACTGAGACCACCCCAATCGACAGCGGCAGCGACTGAGACGCCTACAGAGACGCTGACAGAGGCTCCGACGGCGACTGAGACGCCGAATGAGACGCCGACTGAGGCAGATATGGGTAGATATAGGCAGAGAGTAGGCAACAGACCCCCCAATCGACAGCGGCAGCGACTGAGACGCCTACAGAAATGCTGACAGAAGCTGCGACGCCGACAGATGCAGATAGGAGTAGATATAGGCATAGACAAGGCAACAGACCCACCAATTGACAGCAGCAGCGACTGAGACGCCTACAGATACGCTGACAGGGGCTGTGACGCCTCCTGAGACGCCGACTGAGGCAGATAGGGTAGGATATAGGCTTACAGAAGGCAGCAGACCCCCCAATCAACAGCGGGAGAGACTAAGACGCCTACAGAGACGCTGGCAGAGGCTGCGACGCCGACTGAGACGTCGAATGCGGCAGATAGGGATAGATATAGGCATAGAGAAGGCAGCAGCGACTGAGACGCCTACAGAGACGCTGGCAGAGGCTGCGACGCCGATTGAGACGCCGAATGAGGCAGATAGGGATAGATATAGGCATAGAGAAGGCAGCAGACACCCCAATCGACAGCGGCAGCGACTGATACGCCTACAGAGACGTTGACAGAGGCTGTGACGCCGACTGAGGCTGATAGGGGTAGATATAGGCATACAGAAGGTAGCAGACCCCCCCAATCGACAGCGGCAGCGACTGAGACGCCTACAGAGATACTGACAGAGGCTGCGACGCCGACTGAGGCAGATAGGGGTAGATATAGGTATAGAGAAGGCAGCAGACCCCCTACTGAGTCCCCCCCAATAAACAGCGGCAGCGACTGAGACGCCTACAGAGACGCTGACAGAGGCTCCGACGCTGACTGAGACGCCGAATGAGACGCCGACTGAGGCAGATATGGGTAGATATAGGCAGAGAGCAGGCAGCAGACCCCCAAACAACAGCGGCAGCGACTGAGATACCTACCGAAATGCTGACAGAAGCTGCGACGCCGACTGAGGCAGATAGGGGTAGATATAGGCATAGAGAAGGCAGCAGACCCCCTACTGAGTCCCCCCCAATCGACAGTGGCAGCGACTGAGACGCCTACAGAGACGCTGACAGAGGCTCCGACGCCGACTGTGACGCCTACTGAGACGCCGACTGAGGCAGATAGGGATGGATATATGCTTAGAGAAGGCAGCACACCCCCCAAACAACAGCGGCAGCGACTGAGATGCCTACAGAAATGCTGACAGAAGCTGCGACGCCGACTGATGCAGATAGGAGTAGATATAGGCATAGAGAAGGCAGCAGACCCACCAATTGACAGCAGCAGCGACTGAGACGCCTACAGAGACGCTGACAATGGCTGTGACGCCTACTGAGACGCCGACTGAGGCAGATAGAATTGGATATAGGCTTAGAGAAGGCAGCAGACAGCGGCAGTGACTGAGACGCCTCCAGAGACGCTGACAGAGGCTGCGACGCCAACTGAGGCAGATAGGTTTAGATATAGGCATAAAGATCGCAGCATACTTCCCCAATCGACAGCGGCAACTGCTGAGACGCTTACAGAGACGCTGACAGAGGCTGCGACGCCGACTGAGATGCCGACAGAGGCAGATAAGGGTAGATATCACCATACAGAAGGCAGCAGACCCCCCAATCAACTGCGGCAGCGACTGAGACGCCTACAGAGACGCTGACAGAGGCTGCGACGCCGACTGAGATGCCGACTGAGGCAGATAGAGGTAGATATCGGCATAGAGAAGGCAGCAGAATTCCCAATCGACAACGGCAGCGACTGAGACGCCTCCAAAGGCGCTGACAGAGGCTGCGACGACGACTGAGACGCCGAGTGAGATTCCTACTGAGGCAGATAGGGGTAAATATAGGCATAGAGAATGCAGCAGACCCCCAATCAACAGCGGCAAAGACAGAGACGCCTACAGAGACGCTGACAGAGGCTGCGACGCCGACTGAGGCAGATAGGGGTAGATATGGGCATAAAGAAGGCAGCAGACTCCCCCAATCGACTGCGGCAACTGCTGAGACGCTTACAGAGACGCTGACAGAGGCTGCGACGCCGAATGAGGCAGATAAGGGTAGATATAGGTATAGAGAACGCAGCATACAACCCCAATAGACAGCGACAGCGACTGAGACGCCTACAGAGACGCTGACAGACGCTCCGACGCCGACTGAGACGCCGAATGAGACGCCGACTGAGGCAGATAAGGGTAGATATAGGCAGAGAGAAGGCAGCAGACCCCCCAATCGACAGCGGGAGCGACTGAGACGCCCACAGAGACGTTGGCATAGACTGCGATGCCGACTCAGACGTCGAATGCGGCAGATAGGGATGGATATAGGCATAGAGAAGGCAGCATACAACACCAATAGACACAACAGCGACTGAGACGCCTACAGAGACGCTGACAGACGCTCCGACGCCGACTGAGACGCCGAATGAGACGCCGACTGAGGCAGATAAGGGTAGATATAGGCAGAGAGTAGGCAGCAGACCCCCCAATCGACAGCGGGAGCGACTGAGACGCCCACAGAGACGCTGGCAGAGGCTGCGACGCCGACTGCGACGCCGAATGAGGCAGATAGGGATAGATATAGGCATAGAGAAGGCACCAGACACCCCAATCGACAGCGGCAGCGACTGATACGCCTACAGAGATGCTGACAGAGGCTGCGACGCCGACCGAGGCAGATAGGGGTAGATATAGGCATAGAGATGGCAGCAGACCACCCCAATCGACAGCGGCAGGCACAGAGACGCCTCCAGAGATGCTGACAGAGGCTGCGACGCTGGCTGAGATGCCAACTGAGGCAGATAGGGGTTGATATAGGCATAGAGAAGGCAGCAGAACCCCCCTATCGACAGCGGCAGCGACTGAGACACCTACAGAGACGCTGACAGAGGCTGCGACGGCGACGGAGACGCCGACTGAGGCAGAGAGGGGTAGATAAAGGCATAGAAAAGGCAGCAGACTCCCCCAATCGACAGCGGAAACGGCTGAGACGCCTACAGAGACGCTGACAGAGGCTGCGACGCCGACTGAGACGTCGAATGCGGCAGATAGGGATAGATATAGGCATAGAGAAGGCAGCAGCGACTGAGACGCCTCCAGAGACGCTGGCAGAGGATGCGACGCCGACTGAGACGCCGAATGAGGCAGATAGGGATAGATATAGGCATAGAGAAGGCAGCAGACACCCCAATCGACAGCGGCAGCGACTGATACGCCTACAGAGACGTTGACAGAGGCTGTGACGCCGACTGAGGCTGATAGGGGTAGATATAGGCATACAGAAGGTAGCAGACCCCCCAATCGACAGCGGCAGCGACTGAGACGCCTACAGAGATACTGACAGAGGCTGCGACGCCGACTGAGGCAGATAGGTGTAGATATAGGTATAGAGAACGCAGCAGACAACCCCAATAAACAGCGGCAGCGACTGAGACGCCTACAGAGACGCTGACAGAGGCTCCGACGCTGACTGAGACGCCGAATGAGACGCCGACTGAGGCAGATATGGGTAGATATAGGCAGAGAGCAGGCAGCAGACCCCCAATCGACAGCGGCAGCGACTGAGACGCCTACAGAAATGCTGACAGAGGCTGCGACGCAGACTGAGGCAGATAGGGGTAGATATAGGCATAGAGAAGGCAGCAGACCCCCTACTGAGTCCCCCCCAATCGACAGTGGCAGCGACTGAGACGCCTACAGAGACGCTGACAGAGGCTGCGACGCCGACTGAGACGTCGAATGCGGCAGATAGGGATAGATATAGGCATAGAGGAGGCAGCAGACGCCTACAGAGACGCTGGCAGAGGCTGCGACGCCGACTGAGACGCCGAATGAGGCAGATAAGGGTAGATATCACAATACAGAAGGCAGCAGAACCCCCCATCCACAGCGGCAGTGACTGAGACGCCTCCAGAGACGCTGAAAGAGGCTGCGACGCCAACTGAGGCAGATAGGTTTAGATATAGCCATAAAGATCGCAGCATACTTCCCCAATCGACAGCGGCAACTGCTGAGACGCTTACAGAGACGCTGACGGAAGCTGCGACGCCGACTGAGATGCCGACAGAGGCAGATAAGGGTAGATATCACCATACAGAAGGCAGCAGACCCCCCAATCGACAGCGGCAGCGACTGAGACGCCTCCAAAGGCGCTGACAGAGGCTGCGACGACGACTGAGACGCCGAGTGAGATGCCTACTGATTCAGATAGGGGTAAATATAGGCATAGAGAATGCAGCAGACCCCCAATCAACAGCGGCAGTGACTGAGACGTCTACAGAGACGCTGACAGAGGCTGCGACGCCGACTGAGGCAGAAAGGGGTAGATATGGGCATAAAGAAGGCAGCAGACTCCCCCAATCGACAGCGGCAACTGCTGAGACGCTTACAGAGACGCTGACAGAGGCTACGACGACGACTGAGACGCCGAGTGAGATGCCTACTGAGGCAGATAGGGGTAAATATAGGCATAGAGAATGCAGCAGACCCCCAATCGACAGCGGCAGCGACTGAGACGCCTCCAAAGGCGCTGACAGAGGCTGCGACGACGACTGAGACGCCGAATGAGACGCCGACTGAGGCAGATAAGGGTAGATATAGGCAGAGAGTAGGCAGCAGACCCCCCAATCGACAGCGGGAGCGACTGAGACGCCCACAGAGACGCTGGCAGAGGCTGCGACGCCGACTGAGACGCCGAATGAGGCAGATAGGGGTAGATATAGGCATTGAGAAGGCAGCAGACCCCCTACTGAGACCCCCCCCCCCCCAATCGACAGCGGCAGCGACTGAGACGCCTACAGAGACACTGACAGAGGCTCCGACGCCTACTGTGACGCCTACTGAGACGCCGACTGAGGCAGATAGGGATGGATATATGCTTAGAGAAGGCAGCAGACCCCCCAAACAACAGCGGCAGCGACTGAGACGCCTACAGAGACGCTGGCAGAGGCTGCGACGCCGACTGAGACGTCGAATGCAGCAGATAGGGATAGATATAGGAATAGAGAAGGCAGCAGCGACTGAGACGCCTACAGAGACGCTGGCAGAGGCTGCGACGCCGACTGAGACGCCGAATGAGGCAGATAAGGGTAGATATCACCATACAGAAGGCAGCAGACCCCCAATCAACAGCGGCAGCGACTGAGACGCCTCCAGAGGCGCTGACAGAGGCTGCGACGACCACTGAGACGCCGACTGAGATGCCTACTGAGGCAGATAGGGGTAAATATAGGCATAGAGAATGCAGCAGACCCCCAATCAACAGCGGCAGTGACTGAGACGCCTACAGAGACGCTGACAGAGGCTGCGACGCCGACTGAGGCAGATAGGGGTAGATATGGGCATAAAGAAGGCAGCAGACTCCTCCAATCGACAGCGGGAACTGCTGAGACGCTTACAGAGACGCTGACAGACGCTGCGACGCCGACTGAGACGCCGAATGAGGCAGATAGGGGTAGATATAGGTATAGAGAACGCAGCAGACAACCCCAATAGACAGCGACAGCGACTGAGACGCCTACAGAGACGCTGACAGAGGCTGCGACGCCGACTGAGGCAGATATGGGTAGATATAGGCAGAGAGTAGGTAGCAGACCCCCCAAACAACAGCGGCAGCGACTGAGATGCCTACAGAAATGCTGACAGAAGTTGCGAAGCCGACTGATGCAGATAGGAGTAGATATAGGCATAGAGAAGGCAGCAGACCCAACAGTTGACAGCAGCAGCGACTGAGACGCCTACAGAGACGCTGACAGGGGCTGTGACGCCTACTGAGACGCCGACTGAGGCAGATAGGGGTGGATATAGGCTTAGAGAAGGCAGCAGAACCCCCAATCGACAGCGGGAGCGACTGAGACGCCTACAGAGACGCTGGCAGAGACTGCGACACCGACTGAGACGTCGAATGCGGTAGATAGGGATAGATATAGGCGTAGAGAAGGCAGCAGCGACTGAGACGCCTACAGAGATGCTGGCAGAGGCTGCGACGCCGACTGAGACGCCGAATGAGGCAGATATGGGTAGATATTGGCATAGAGAAGGCAGCAGACCCCCCAATCAACAGCGGCAGCGACTGAGACGCTGACAGAGGCTGCGACGCCGACTGAGGCAGATAGGGGTAGATATAGGCATAGAGAAGGCAGCATACCCCCCAATCAACAGCGGCAGCGACTGAGACGCCTACAGAGACGCTGACAGAGGCTGCGAATCCGACTGAGATGCCGACTGAGGCAGATAGTGGTAGAAATAGGCATAGAGAAGGCAGCAGACCCCCCAATCGACAGCGGCAGCGACTGAGACGCCTACAGAGATCCTGACAGAGGCTGCGACGCCGACCGAGGCAGATAGGGGTAGATATAGGCATAGAGAATGCAGCACACCCCCCCAATTGACAGCGGCAGTGACTGAGACGCCTACAGAGACGCTGACAGAGGCTGCGAATCCGACTGAGAAGCCGACTGAGACGCCGACTGAGGCAGATAGTGGTAGATATAGGCATAGAGAAGGCAGCAGACAACCCAATCGACAGCGGCAGCGACTGAGAAGCCGACTGAGAATTCGACTGAGGCAGATAGTGGCAGGTATAGGCATAGAGAAGGCAGCAGACCCCCCAATCGACAGCGGCAGCGACTGAGACGCCTACAGAAATGCTGACAGAGGCTGCGACGCAGACTGAGGCAGATAGGGGTAGATATAGGCATGAAGAAGCCAGCAGACCCCCCAATCGACAGCGGCAGCGACTGAGACGCCTACAGAAATGCTGACAGAGGATGCGACGCAGACTGAGGCTGATAGGGGTAGATATAGGCATAGAGAAGGCTGCAGACCCCCCAATCGACAGCGGCAGCGACTGAGACGCCTACAGAGACGCTGACAGAGGCTGCGAATCCGACTGAGAAGCCGACTGCGACGCCGACTGAGACAGATAGTGGTAGATATAGGCATAGAGAAGGCAGCAGACCCCCAATCGACAGCGGCTGCGACGCCGACTGAGGCAGATAAGGGTAGATATCACCATACAAAAGGCAGCAGACCCCCAATCAACAGCGGCAGCGACTGAGACGCCTCCAGAGGCGCTGACAGAGGCTGCGACGACGACTGAGACGCCGACTGAGATGCCTACTGCGGCAGATAGAGGTAAATATAGGCATAGAGAATGCAGCAGACCCCCAATCAACAGCGGCAGTGATTGAGACTCCTACAGAGACGCTGACAGAGGCTGCGACGCCGACTGAGGCAGATAGGGGTAGATATGGGCATAAAGAAGGCAGCAGACTCACCCAATCGACAGCGGCAACTGCTGAGACGCTTACAGAGACGCTGACAGAGGCTCCGACGCCGACTGAGACGCCGAATGAGGCAGATAGGGGTAGATATAGGTATAGAGAACGCAGCAGACAACCCCAATAGACAGCGACAGCGACTGAGACGCCTACAGAGACGCTGACAGAGGCTCCGACGCCGACTGAGACGCCCAATGAGACGCCGACTGAGGCAGATATGGGTAGATATAGGCAGAGAGTAGGTAGCAGACCCCCCAAACAACAGCGGCAGCGACTGAGATGCCTACAGAAATGCTGACAGAAGCTGCGAAGTCGACTGATGCAGATAGGTGTAGATATAGGCATAGAGAAGGCAGCAGACCCCCCAATCGACAGCGGCAGCGACTGAGACGCCTACAGAAATGCTGACAAAGGCTGCGACGCAGACTGAGGCAGAGAGGGGTAGATATAGGCATAGAGAAGCCAGCAAACCCCCCAATTGACAGCGGCAGCGACTGAGACGCCTACAGAGACGCTGACAGAGGCTGCGAATCCGACTGAGACGCCGACTGAGGCAGATAGGGGTAGATATAGGCATAGAGAAGGCAGCAGACCCCCTACTGAGACCCCCCCCAATCGACAGCGGCAGCGACTGAGACGCCTACAGAGACGCTGACAGAGGCTCCGACGCCGACTGAGACGCCGAATGAGACGCCGACTGAGGCAGATATGGGTAGATATAGGCAGAGAGTAGGCACCAGACCCCCCCAAACAACAGCGGCAGCGACTGAGATGCCTACAGAAATGCTGACAGAAGCTGCGACGCCGACTGATGCAGATAGGAGTAGATGTAGGCATAGAGAAGGCAACAGACCCACCAATTGACAGCAGCAGCGACTTAGACGCCTACAGAGACGCTGACAGGGGCTGTGACGCCTACTGAGACGCCGACTGAGGCAGATAGGGTAGGATATAGGCTTACAGAAGGCAGCAGACCCCCCAATCAACAGCGGGAGAGACTAAGACGCCTACAGAGACGCTGGCAGAGGCTGCAACGCCGACTGAGACGTCGAATGCGGCAGATAGGGATAGATATAGGCATAGAGAAGGCAGCAGCGACTGAGACGCCTACAGAGACGCTGGCAGAGGCTGCGACGCCGACTGAGACGCCGAATGAGGCAGATAGGGATAGATATAGGCATAGAGAAGGCAGCAGACACCCCAATCGACAGCGGCAGCGACTGAGACGCCTACAGAAAAGCTGACAGGGGCTGTGACGCCTATTGAGACGCCGACTGAGGCAGATAGTGGTAGATATAGGCATGAAGAAGCCAGCAGACCCCCCAATCGACAGCGGCAGCGACTGAGACGCCTACAGAAATGCTGACAGAGGCTGCGACGCAGACTGAGGCAGATAGGGGTAGATATAGGCATAGAGAAGGCAGCAGACCCCCCAATCGACAGCGGCAGCGACTGAGACGCCTACAGAGACGCTGACAGCGGCTGCGAATCCGACTGAGAAGCCGACTGAGACGCCGACTGAGGCAGATAGTGGTAGATATAGGCATAGAGAAGGCAGCAGACCCCCAATCGACAGCGGCAGCGACTGAGACGCCTAAAGAGACGCTGACAGAGGCTGCGACGCCGACTGAGGCAGATAGGGGTAGATATAGGTATAGAGAAGGCAGCAGACAACCCAATCGACAGCGGCAGCGACTGAGACGCCTACAGAGACGCTGACAGAGGCTGCGACGCCGACTGAGGCGCCGACTGAGGCAGATAGGGGTAGATATAGGCATAGAGAAGGCAGCAGTCCCCCCAATCGATTGCGGCAGCGACTGAGACGCCTACAGAAATGCTGACAGAGGCTGCGACGCAGACTGAGGTAGATAGGGTTAGATATAGGCATAGAGAAAGCAGCAGATCCCCCCCAATTGAAAGCGGCAGTGACTGAGACGCCAACAGAGACGCTGACAGAGGCTGCGACGCCGACTGAGGCAGATAGGGGTAGATATAGGTATAAAGAAGGCAGCAGACAACCCAATCGGCAGCGGCAGCGACTGAGAAGCCGACTGAGACGCCGACTGAGGCAGATAGGGGTAGATATAGGCATAGAGAAGGCAGCAGACCCCCTACTGAGACCACCCCAATCGACAGCGGCAGCGACTGAGACGCCTACAGAGACGCTGACAGAGGCTCCGACGGCGATTGAGACGCCGAATGAGACGCCGACTGAGGCAGATATGGGTAGATATATTCAGAGAGTAGGCAACAGAACCCCAATCGACAGCGGCAGCGACTGAGACGGCTACAGAAATGCTGACAGAAGCTGCGACGCCGACAGATGCAGATAGGAGTAGATATAGGCATAGAGAAGGCAACAGACCCACCAATTGACAGCAGCAGCCACTGAGACGCCTACAGAGACGCTGACAGGGGCTGTGACGCCTCCTGAGACGCCGACTGAGGCAGATAGGGTAGGATATAGGCTTACAGAAGGCAGCAGACCCCCCAATCAACAGCGGGAGAGACTAAGACGCCTACAGAGACGCTGGCAGAGGCTGCGACGCCGACTGAGACGTCGAATGCGGCAGATAGGGATAGATATAGGCATAGAGAAGGCAGCAGCGACTGAGACGCCTACAGAGACGCTGGCAGAGGCTGCGACGCCGACTGAGACGCCGAATGAGGCAGATAGGGATATATATAGGCATAGAGAAGGCAGCAGACACCCCAATCGACAGCGGCAGCGACTGATACGCCTACAGAGACGTTGACAGAGGCTGTGACGCCGACTGAGGCTATTAGGGGTAGATATAGGCATACAGAAGGTAGCAGACACCCCCAATCGACAGCGGCAGCGACTGAGACGCCTACAGAGATACTGACAGAGGCTGCGACGCCGACTGAGGCAGATAGGGGTAGATATAGGTATAGAGAACGCAGCAGACAACCCCAATAAACAGCGGCAGCGACTGAGACGCCTACAGAGACGCTGACAGAGGCCCAGACGCTGACTGAGACGCCGAATGAGACGCCGACTGAGGCAGATATGGGTAGATATAGGCAGAGAGCAGGCAGCAGACCCCCAAACAACAGCGGCAGCGACTGAGATGCCTACAGAAATGCTGACAGAAGCTGCGACGCCGACTGATGCAGATAGGAGTAGATATAGGCATAGAGAAGGCAGCAGACCCACCAATTGACAGCAGCAGCGACTGAGACGCCTACAGAGATGCTGACAGAGGCTGCGACGCCGACCGAGGCAGATAGGGGTAGATATAGGCATAGAGATGGCAGCAGACCACCCCAATCGACAGCGGCAGGCACTGAGACGCCTCCAGAGATGCTGACAGAGGCTGCGACGCTGGCTGAGATGCCAACTGAGGCAGATAGGGGTTGATATAGGCATAGAGAAGGCAGCAGAACCCCCCTATCGACAGCGGCAGCGACTGAGACACCTACAGAGACGCTGACAGAGGCTGCGACGCCGACGGAGACACCGACTGAGGCAGAGAGGGGTAGATAAAGGCATAGAGAAGGCAGCAGACTCCCCCAATCGACAGCGGAAACGGCTGAGACGCCTACAGAGACGCTGACAGAGGCTGGGACTCCGACTGAGACGCCGACTGACGCAGATGGTGTATATATAGGCATAGAGAAGACAGGAGACCCTCCACAATCGACAGCGGCAGCGACTGAGACGCCTACAGATATGCTGACAGAGGCTGCGACGCAGACTGAGGCAGATAGGGGTAGATATAGGCATAGAGAAGGCAGCAGACCCCCTACTGAGACCCCCCCAATCGACAGCGGCAGCGACTGAGACGCCTGCAGAGACACTGACAGAGGCTCCAACGCCTACTGTGACGCCTACTGAGACGCCGACTGAGGCAGATAGGGATGGATATATGCTTAGAGAAGGCAGCAGACCCCCCAAACAACAGCGGCAGCGACTGAGATGCCTACAGAAATGCTGACAGAAGCTGCGACGCCGACTGATGCAGATAGGAGTAGATATAGGCATAGAGAAGGCATCAGACCCACCAATTGACAGCAGCAGCGACTGAGACGCCTACAGAGACGCTGACAGGGGCTGTGACGCCTACTGAGACGCCGACTGAGGCAGATAGGGTTGGATATAGGCTTAGAAAAGGCAGCAGACCCCCCAATCGACAGCGGGAGCGACTGAGACGCCTACAGAGACGCTGGCAGAGGCTGCAACGCCGACTGAGACGTCGAATGCAGCAGATAGGGATAGATATAGGAATAGAGAAGGCAGCAGCGACTGAGACGCCTACAGAGACGCTGGCAGAGGCTGCGACGCCGACTGAGACGCCGAATGAGGCAGATAAGGGTAGATATCATCATACAGAAGGCAGCAGACCCCCAATCAACAGCGGCAGCGACTGAGACGCCTCCAGAGGCGCTGACAGACGCTGCGACGACCACTGAGACGCCGACTGAGATGCCTACTGAGGCAGATAGGGGTAAATATAGGCATAGAGAATGCAGAAGACCCCCAATCAACAGCGGCAGTGACTCAGACGCCTACAGAGACGCTGACAGAGGCTGCGACGCCGACTGAGGCAGATAGGGGTAGATATGGGCATAAAGAAGGCAGCAGACTACCCAATCGACAGCGGGAACCGCTGAGACGCTTACAGAGACGCTGACAGACGCTGCGACGCCGACTGAGACGCCGAATGAGGCAGATAGGGGTAGATATAGGTCTAGAGAACGCAGCAGACAACCCCAATAGACAGCGACAGCGACTGAGACGCCTACAGAGACGCTCACAGAGGCTCCGACGCCGACTGAGACGCCGAATGAGACGCCGACTGAGGCAGATATGGGTAGATATAGGCAGAGAGTAGGCAGCAGACCCCCAAACAACAGCAACAGCGACTGAGATGCCTACAGAAATGCTGACAGAAGCTGCGAAGCCGACTGATGCAGATAGGAGTAGATATAGGCATAGAGAAGGCAGCAGACCCAACAATTGACAGCGGCAGCGACTGAGACGCCTACAGAGATGCTGGCAGAGGCTGCGACGCCGACTGAGACGCCGAATGAGGCAGATATGGGTAGATATTGGCATAGAGAAGGCAGCAGACCCCCCAATCAACAGCGGCAGCGACTGAGACGCTGACAGAGGCTGCGACGCCTACTGAGGCAGATAGGGGTAGATATAGACATAGAGAAGGCAGCATACCCCCCAATCAACAGCGGCAGCGACTGAGACGCCTACAGAGACGCTGACAGAGGCTGCGAATCCGACTGAGATGCCGACTGAGGCAGATAGTGGTAGATATAGGCATAGAGAAGGCAGCAGACCCCCCAATCGACAGCAGCAGCGACTGAGACGCCTACAGAGATCCTGACAGAGGCTGCGACGCCGACCGAGGCAGATAGGGGTAGATATAGGCATAGAGAATGCAGCACACCCCCCAATTGACAGCGGCAGTGACTGAGAGAAGGCAGCAGACAACCCAATCGACAGCGGCAGCGACTGAGAAGCCGACTGAGAATTCGACTGAGGCAGATAGTGGCAGGTATAGGCATAGAGAAGGCAGCAGACCCCCCAATCAACAGCGGCAGCGACTGAGACGCCTACAGAAATGCTGACAGAGGCTGCGACGCAGACTGAGGCAGATAGGGGTAGATATAGGCATGAAGAAGCCAGCAGACCCCCCAATCGACAGCGGCAGCGACTGAGACGCCTACAGAAATGCTGACAGAGGCTACGACGCAGACTGAGGCAGATAGTGGTAGATATAGGCATAGAGAAGGCAGCAGACCCCCCAATCGACAGCGGCAGCGACTGAGACGCCTACAGAGACGCTGACAGAGGCTGCGAATCCGACTGAGAAGCCGACTGCGACGCCGACTGAGGCAGATAGTGGTAGATATAGGCATAGAGAAGGCAGCAGACCCCCAATCGACAGCGGCAGCGATTGAGACGCCTCCAAAGGCGCTGACAGAGGCTGCGACGACGACTGCGACGCCGAGTGAGATGCCTACTGAGGCAGATAGGGGTAAATATAGGCATAGAGAATGCAGCAGACCCCCAATCAACAGCGGCAGTGACTGAGACGCCTACAGAGACGCTGACAGAGGCTGCGACGCCGACTGAGGCAGATAGGGGTAGATATGGGCATAAAGAAGGCAGCAGACTCCCCCAATCGACAGCGGCAACTGCTGAGAGGCTTACAGAGACGCTGACAAAGGCTGCGACGCCGAATGAGGCAGATAAGGGTAGATATAGGTATAGAGAACGCAGCATACAACCCCAATAGACAGCGACAGCGACTGAGACGCCTACAGAGACGCTGACAGACGCTCCGACGCCGACTGAGACGCCGAATGAGACGCCGACTGAGGCAGATAAGGGTAGATATAGGCAGAGAGAAGGCAGCAGACCCCCCAATCGACAGCGGGAGCGACTGAGACGCCCACAGAGACGTTGGCAGAGACTGCGACGCCGACTGAGACGTCGAATGCGGCAGATAGTGATGGATATAGGCATAGAGAAGGCAGCATACAACCCCAATAGACACAACAGCGACTGAGACGCCTACAGAGACGCTGACAGACGCTCCGACGCCGACTGAGACGCCGAATGAGACGCCGACTGAGGCAGATAAGGGTAGATATAGGCACAGAGTAGGCAGCAGACCCCCCAATCGACAGCGGGAGCGACTGAGACGCCCACAGAGATGCTGGCAGAGGCTGCGACGCCGACTGAGACGCCGAATGAGGCAGATAGGGGTAGATATAGGCATAGAGAAGGCAGCAGACCCCCTACTGAGACCCCCCCCAATCGACAGCGGCAGCGACTGAGACGCCTACAGAGACACTGACAGAGGCTCCGACGCCTAATGTGACGCCTACTGAGACGCCGACTGAGGCAGATAGGGATGGATATATGCTTAGAGAAGGCAGCAGACCCCCCAAACAACAGCGGCAGCGACTGAGATGCCTACAGAAATGCTGACAGAAGCTGCGACGCCGACTGATGCAGATAGGAGTAGATATAGGCATAGAGAAGGCATCAGACCCACCAATTGACAGCAGCAGCGACTGAGACGCCTACAGAGACGCTGACAGGGGCTGTGACGCCTACTGAGACGCCGACTGAGGCAGATAGGGTTGGATATAGGCTTAGAGAAGGCAGCAGACCCCCCAATCGACAGCGGGAGCGACTGAGACGCCTACAGAGACGCTGGCAGAGGCTGCAACGCCGACTGAGACGTCGAATGCAGCAGATAGGGATAGATATAGGAATAGAGAAGGCAGCAGCGACTGAGACGCCTACAGAGACGCTGGCAGAGGCTGCGACGCCGACTGAGACGCCGAATGAGGCAGATAAGGGTAGATATCATCATACAGAAGGCAGCAGACCCCCAATCAACAGCGGCAGCGACTGAGACGCCTCCAGAGGCGCTGACAGACGCTGCGACGACCACTGAGACGCCGACTGAGATGCCTACTGAGGCAGATAGGGGTAAATATAGGCATAGAGAATGCAGAAGACCCCCAATCAACAGCGGCAGTGACTGAGACGCCTACAGAGACGCTGACAGAGGCTGCGACGCCGACTGAGGCAGATAGGGGTAGATATGGGCATAAAGAAGGCAGCAGACTACCCAATCGACAGCGGGAACCGCTGAGACGCTTACAGAGACGCTGACAGACGCTGCGACGCCGACTGAGACGCCGAATGAGGCAGATAGGGGTAGATATAGGTCTAGAGAACGCAGCAGACAACCCCAATAGACAGCGACAGCGACTGAGACGCCTACAGAGACGCTCACAGAGGCTGCGACGCCGACTGAGACGCCGAATGAGACGCCGACTGAGGCAGATATGGGTAGATATAGGCAGAGAGTAGGCAGCAGACCCCCAAACAACAGCAACAGCGACTGAGATGCCTACAGAAATGCTGACAGAAGCTGCGAAGCCGACTGATGCAGATAGGAGTAGATATAGGCATAGAGAAGGCAGCAGACCCAACAATTGACAGCGGCAGCGACTGAGACGCCTACAGAGATGCTGGCAGAGGCTGCGACGCCGACTGAGACGCCGAATGAGGCAGATATGGGTAGATATTGGCATAGAGAAGGCAGCAGACCCCCCAATCAACAGCGGCAGCGACTGAGACGCTGACAGAGGCTGCGACGCCGACTGAGGCAGATAGGGGTAGATATAGACATAGAGAAGGCAGCATACCCCCCAATCAACAGCGGCAGCGACTGAGACGCCTACAGAGACGCTGACAGAGGCTGCGAATCCGACTGAGATGCCGACTGAGGCAGATAGTGGTAGATATAGGCATAGAGAAGGCAGCAGACCCCCCAATCGACAGCAGCAGCGACTGAGACGCCTACAGAGATCCTGACAGAGGCTGCGACGCCGACCGAGGCAGATAGGGGTAGATATAGGCATAGAGAATGCAGCACACCCCCCAATTGACAGCGGCAGTGACTGAGAGAAGGCAGCAGACAACCCAATCGACAGCGGCAGCGACTGAGAAGCCGACTGAGAATTCGTCTGAGGCAGATAGTGGCAGGTATAGGCATAGAGAAGGCAGCAGACCCCCCAATCAACAGCGGCAGCGACTGAGACGCCTACAGAAATGCTGACAGAGGCTGCGACGCAGACTGAGGCAGATAGGGGTAGATATAGGCATGAAGAAGCCAGCAGACCCCCCAATCGACAGCGGCAGCGACTGAGACGCCTACAGAAATGCTGACAGAGGCTACGACGCAGACTGAGGCAGATAGTGGTAGATATAGGCATAGAGAAGGCAGCAGACCCCCCAATCGACAGCGGCAGCGACTGAGACGCCTACAGAGACGCTGACAGAGGCTGCGAATCCGACTGAGAAGCCGACTGCGACGCCGACTGAGGCAGATAGTGGTAGACATAGGCATAGAGAAGGCAGCAGACCCCCAATCGACAGCGGCAGCGACTGAGACGCCTAAAGAGACGCTGACAGAGGCTGCGACGCCGACTGAGGCAGATAGGGGTAGATATAGGTATAGAGAAGGCAGCAGACAACCCAATCGACAACGGCAGCGACTGAGAAGCCGACTGAGACTCCGACTGAGGCAGATAGTGGTAGATATAGGCATTGAGAAGGCAACAGACCCCCCAATCGACAGCGGCAGCGACTGAGACGCCTACAGAGACGCTGACAGAGGCTGCGAATCCGACTGAGGCAGATAGTGGTAGATATAGGCATAGAGAAGGCAGCAGACCCCCCAATCGACAGCACCAACGACTGAGACGCCTACAGAGACGCTGACAGAGGCTGCGACGCCGACTGAGGCAGATAGGGGTAGATATAGGCATAGAGAAGGCAGCAGACCCCCCTATCGACAGCGGCAACGACGGAGACGCCTACAGAGATGCTGACAGGGGCTGCGACGCCGACCGAGGTAGATAGGGGTAGATATAGGCATAGAGAATGCAGCACACACCGCCCTCTCCCCCCCCCCCCCCCATTGACAGCGGTAGTGACTGAGACACCTACAGAGATGCTGACAGAGGCTGCGACGCCGACTGAGGCAGATAGGGGTAGATATAGGCATAGAGAAGGCAGCAGACCCCCCCAATCGACAGCGGCAGCGACTGAGACGCCTACAGAGACGCTGACAGAGGCTGCGACGCCGACTGAGGCAGATAGGGGTAGATATAGCTATAGAGAAGGCAGCAGACAACCCAATCGACAGCGGCAGCGACTGAGAAGCCGACTGAGACACCGACTAAGGCTGCGAATCCGACTGAGACGCCGACTGAGGCAGATAGGGGTGGATATAGGCATAGAGAAGGCAGCAAATCCCCCAACCGACAGCGGCAGCGACTGAGACGCCTACAGAGACGCTGACAGAGGCTGCGATTCCGACTGAGACGCCGACTGAGGCAGATAGGGGTAGATATAGGCATAGAGAAGGCAGCAGAGCTCCCCCTATAGACAGCGGCAGTGACTGAGATGCCTACAGAGACGCTGACAGAGGCTGCGACGCAGACTGAGGCAGATATGGGTAGATATAGGCATAGAGAAGGCAGCAGAGCTCCCCCTATAGACAGCGGCAGTGACTGAGATGCCTACAGAGACGCTGACAGAGGCTGCGATACCGACTGAGACGTCGTTTGAGACAGATAGGGGTAGATATAGGCAAAGAGAAGGCAGCAGACCCCCCAATCGACAGCGGCAGCGACTGAGACGCCTACAGAAATGCTGACAGAGGCTGCGACGCAGACTGAGGCAAATAGGGGTAGATATAAGCATAGAAAAGGCAGCAGACCCCCCAATCGACAGCGGCAGCGACTGAGATGCCTACAGAGACGCTGACAGAGGCTGCGACGCCGACTGAGACGCCGACTGAGGCAGATAGGTTTATATATAGGCACAGAGAAGGCAGCATACCCCCCAATCGACAGCGGAAGCGACTGAGATGCCTACAGAGACGCTGACAGAGGCTGCGACGCCCACTGAGACGTCGACTGAGGCAGATAGGGGTAGATATAGGCAAAGAGAAGGCAGCAGACCCCCAATCGACAGCGGCAGCGATTGAGACACCTACAGAGATGCTGACAGAGGCTGCGACGCCGACCGAGGCAGATAGGGGTAGATATAGGCATAGAGATGGCAGCAGACCCCCCAATCGACAGCGGCAGGCACTGAGACGCCTCCAGAGACGCTGACAGAGGTTGCGACGCCGACTGAGATGCCTACTGAAGCAGATTGGGGTATATATAGGCATAGAGAAGACAGGAGACCCCCTCAATCGACAGGGGCAGCGACTGAGGCGCCTACAGAAATGCTGACAGAGGCTGCGACGCAGACTGAGGTAGATAGGGGTAGAGAACGCAGCAAACCCCCCAATTGACAGCGGCAGCGACTGAGACGCCTACAGAGACGCTGACAGAGGCTGCGAATCCGACTGAGACGCCGACTGAGGCAGATAGGTTTATATATAGGCACAGAGAAGGCAGCAGACCCCCCAATCGACAGCGGAAGTGACTGAGATGCCTACAGAGACGCTGACAGAGGCTGCGACGCCCACTGAGACGTCGACTGAGGCAGATAGGTGTAGATATAGGCATAGAGAATGCAGCAGACCCCCCCAATCGACTGCGGCAGCGACTGAGACGCCTACAGAGATGCTGACAGAGGCTGCGACGCCGACCGAGGCAGATAGGGGTAGAGATAGGCATAGAGAATGCAGCAGATCCCCCCCAATTGAAAGTGGCAGTGACTGATTCGAATACAGAGACGCTGACAGAGGCTGCGACGCCGACTGAGACGCCGACTGAGGCAGATAGTGGTAGATATAGGCATAGAGAAGGCAGCAGACCCCCCAATCGACAGCGGCAGCGACTGAGATGCCAACAGAAATCAGGCTGCGAAGCAAACTGAGGCAGATAGGGGTAGATATAGGCAAAGAGAAGGCAGCAGACCCCCCAATCGACAGCGGCAGCGACTGAGACGCCTACAGAAATGCTGACAGAGGCTGCGACGCCGACCGAGACACATAGGGGTAGATATAGGCATAAAGAAGGCAGCAGACCCCCCAATCGACAGCGGCAGCGACTGAGACGCCTACAGAGATGCTGACAGAGGCTGCGACGCCGACCGAGACAGATAGGGGTAGATATAGGCATAGATAATGCAGCAGAACCCCCAATCGACAGCGGCAGCGACTGAGACGCCTACAGAGATGCTGACAGAGGCTGCGACGCCGACCGAGGCAGATAGGGGTAGATATAGGCATAGATAATGCAGCAGACCCCCCAATTGACAGCGGCAGCGACTGAGACGCCTACAGAGAAGCTGACAGGGGCTGTGACGCCTCCTGATACGCCGACTGAGGCAGATAGTGGTAGATATAGGCATAGAGAAGGCAGCAGACCCCCCAATCGACAGCGGCAGCGACTGAGACACCTACAGAGATGCTGACAGAGGCTGCGACGCCGAACGAGGCAGATAGGGCTAGATATAGGCATAGAGAAGGCAGCAGGCAACCCAATCGACAGCGGCAGCGACTGAGAAGCCGACTGAGACGCCGACTGAGAAGCCGACTTAGGCACCAAGTAGTAGATATAGGCATAGAGAAGGCAGCAGACCCCCCAATCGACAGCGGCAGCGACTGAGACGCCTACAGAGACGCTGACAGGGGCTGTGACGCCTACTGAGAGGCCGACTGAGGCAGATAGTGGTAGATATTGGCATATATTAGGCAGCAGACCCCCCAATCGACAGCGGCAGCGACTGAGACGCCTACAGAAATGCTGACAGAGGCTGCGACGCAGACTGAGGCAGATAGGGGTAGATATAGGCATAGAGAAGGCAGCAGACCCCCCAATCGACAGCGGCAGCGACTGAGACGCCTACAGAAATGCTGACAGACGCTGCGACGCAGACTGAGGCAGATAGGGTTAGATATAGGCATAGAGAAGGCAGCAGACCCCCCAATCGACAGCGGCAGCGACTGAGACGCCTACAGAGACGCTGCCAGAGGCTGCGACGCCGACTGAGACGCCGACTGAGGCAGATAGGGGTAGCTATAGGCATAGAGAAGGCAGCAGACCCCCCAATCGACAGCGGCAGCGACTGAGACGCCTACAGAGATGCTGACAGAGGCTGCAACGCCGACTGAGACACCGAATGAGGCAGATTGGGATAGATATAGGCATAGAGAAAGCAGCAGATCCCCCCCAATTGAAAGTGGCAGTGACTGAGACGCCTACAGAGACGCTGACAGAGGCTGCGACGCCAACTGAGGCAGATATGGGTAGATATAGGTATAGAGAAGGCAGCAGACAACCCAATCGACAGCGGAAGCGACTGAGAAGCCGACTGAGACGCCGACTGAGGCAGATAGTGGTAGATATAGGCATAGAGAAGGCAGCAGATCCCCCAATCAACAGCGGCAGCGACTGAGATGCCTACAGAGAAGCTGACAGGGGCTGTGACGCCTACTGATACGCCGACTGAGGCAGATAGTGGTAGATATAGGCATAGAGAAGGCAGCAGACCCCCCAATCGACAGCGGCAGCGACTGAGACGCCTACAGAGACGTTGACAGAGGCTGCGAATCCGACTGAGACGCCGACTGAGGCAGATAGGGGTAGATATAGGCACAGAGAAGGCAGCAGACCTCCCCCTATCAACAGCGGCTGCGACTGAACTGCCTACAGAGACGCTGACAGGGGCTGCGACGCCGACTGAGACGTAGATTGAGGCAGATAGGGGTAGATATAGGCAAAGAGAAGGCAGCAGACCCCCAATCGACAGCGGCAGCGACTGAGACGCCTGCAGAGATGCTGCCAGAGGCTGCGACGCCGACTGAGATGCCGACTGAGGCAGATAGTGGTAGATATAGGCATAGAGAAGGCAGCAGACCCCCCAATCGACAGCAGCAGAGACTGAGACGCCTACAGAGATCCTGACAGAGGCTGCGACGCCGACCGAGGCAGATAGGGGTAGATATAGGCATAGAGAATGCAGCACACCCCCCAATTGACAGCGGCAGTGACTGAGAGAAGGCAGCAGACAACCCAATCGGCAGCGGCAGCGACTGAGAAGCCGACTGAGAATTCGACTGAGGCAGATAGTGGCAGGTATAGGCATAGAGAAGGCAGCAGACCCCCCAATCGACAGCGGCAGCGACTGAGACGCCTACAGAAATGCTGACAGAGGCTGCGACGCAGACTGAGGCAGATAGGGGTAGATATAGGCATGAAGAAGCCAGCAGACCCCCCAATCGACAGCGGCAGCGACTGAGACGCCTACAGAAATGCTGACAGAGGCTACGACGCAGACTGAGGCAGATAGGGGTAGATATAGGCATAGAGAAGGCAGCAGACCCCCCAATCGACAGCGGCAGCGACTGAGACGCCTACAGAGACGCTGACAGAGGCTGCGAATCCGACTGAGAAGCCGACTGCGACGCCGACTGAGGCAGATAGTGGTAGAGATATAGGCATAGAGAATTCAGCAGACCCCCAATCGACAGCGGCAGCGACTGAGACGCCTAAAGAGACGCTGACAGAGGCTGCGACGCCGACTGAGGCAGATAGGGGTAGATATAGGTATAGAGAAGGCAGCAGACAACCCAATCGACAACGGCAGCGACTGAGAAGCCGACTGAGACTCCGACTGAGGCAGATAGTGGTAGATATAGGCATTGAGAAGGCAACAGACCCCCCAATCGACAGCGGTAGCGACTGAGACGCCTACAGAGACGCTGACAGAGGCTGCGAATCCGACTGAGGCAGATAGTGGTAGATATAGGCATAGAGAAGGCAGCAGACCCCCCAATCGACAGCACCAACGACTGAGACGCCTACAGAGATGCTGACAGGGGCTGCGACGCCGACCGAGGTAGATAGGGGTAGATATAGGCATAGAGAATGCAGCACACACCGCCCTCTCCCCCCCCCCATTGACAGCGGTAGTGACTGAGACACCTACAGAGATGCTGACAGAGGCTGCGACGCCGACTGAGGCAGATAGGGGTAGATATAGGCATAGAGAAGGCAGCAGACCCCCACAATCGACAGCGGCAGCGACTGAGACGCCTACAGAGACGCTGACAGAGGCTGCGACGCCGACTGAGGCAGATAGGGGTAGATATAGCTATAGAGAAGGCAGCAGACAACCCAATCGACAGCGGCAGCGACTGAGAAGCCGACTGAGACGCCGACTAAGGCTGCGAATCCGACTGAGACGCCGACTGAGGCAGATAGGGGTGGATAAAGGCATAGAGAAGGCAGCAAATCCCCCAACCGACAGCGGCAGCGACTGAGACGCCTACAGAGACGCTGACAGAGGCTGCGATTCCGACTGAGACGCCGACTGAGGCAGATAGGGGTAGATATAGGCATAGAGAAGGCAGCAGACACCCAATCGACAGCGGCAGCGACTGAGACGCCTACAGAAATGCTGACAGAGGCTGCGACGCAGACTGAGGCAGATATGGGTAGATATAGGCATAGAGAAGGCAGCAGAGCTCCCCCTATAGACAGCGGCAGTGACTGAGATGCCTACAGAGACGCTGACAGAGGCTGCGATACCGACTGAGACGTCGTTTGAGACAGATAGGGGTAGATATAGGCAAAGAGAAGGCAGCAGACCCCCCAATCGACAGCGGCAGCGACTGAGACGCCTACAGAAATGCTGACAGAGGCTGCGACGCAGACTGAGGCAAATAGGGGTAGATATAAGCATAGAAAAGGCAGCAGACCCCCCAATCGACAGCGGCAGCGACTGAGATGCCTACAGAGACGCTGACAGAGGCTGCGACGCCGACTGAGACGCCGACTGAGGCAGATAGGGGTAGATATAGGCATAGAGAAGGCAGCAGACACCCAATCGACAGCGGCAGCGACTGAGACGCCTACAGAGATGCTGACAGAGGCTGCGACGCCGACCGAAGCAGATAGGGGTAGATATAGGCATAGAGGAAGCAGCAGATCCCCCCCCAATTGAAAGCGGCAGTGACTGAGACGCCAACAGAGACGCTGACAGAGGCTGCGACGCCGACTGAGGCAGATAGGGGTAGATATAGGTGTAAAGAAGGCAGCAGACAACCTAATCGGCAGCGGCAGCGAATGAGAAGCCGACTGAGACGCCGACTGAGGCAGATTGTGGTAGATATAGGCATAGAGAAGGCAGCAGACCCCCCAATCAACAGCGGCAGCGACTGAGGCGCCTACAGAAATGCTGACAGAGGCTGCGACGCAGACTGAGGTAGATAGGGGTAGATATAGGCATAGAGAACGCAGCAAACCCCCCAATTGACAGCGGCAGCGACTGAGACGCCTACAGAGACGCTGACAGAGGCTGCGAATCCGACTGAGACGCCGACTGAGGCAGATAGGTTTATATATAGGCACAGAGAAGGCAGCATACCCCCCAATCGACAGCGGAAGCGACTGAGATGCCTACAGAGACGCTGACAGAGGCTGCGACGCCCACTGAGACGTCGACTGAGGCAGATAGGGGTAGATATAGGCAAAGAGAAGGCAGCAGACCCCCAATCGACAGCGGCAGCGACTGAGACACCTACAGAGATGCTGACAGAGGCTGCGACGCCGACCGAGGCAGATAGGGGTAGATATAGGCATAGAGATGGCAGCAGACCCCCCAATCGACAGCGGCAGGCACTGAGACGCCTCCAGAGACGCTGACAGAGGTTGCGACGCCGACTGAGATGCCTACTGAAGCAGATTGGGGTATATATAGGCATAGAGAAGACAGGAGACCCCCTCAATCGACAGGGGCAGCGACTGAGGCGCCTACAGAAATGCTGACAGAGGCTGCGACGCAGACTGAGGTAGATAGGGGTAGAGAACGCAGCAAACCCCCCAATTGACAGCGGCAGCGACTGAGACGCCTACAGAGACGCTGACAGAGGCTGCGAATCCGACTGAGACGCCGACTGAGGCAGATAGGTTTATATATAGGCACAGAGAAGGCAGCAGACCCCCCAATCGACAGCGGAAGTGACTGAGATGCCTACAGAGACGCTGACAGAGGCTGCGACGCCCACTGAGACGTCGACTGAGGCAGATAGGGGTAGATATAGGCATAGAGAATGCAGCAGACCCCCCCAATCGACTGCGGCAGCGACTGAGACGCCTACAGAGATGCTGACAGAGGCTGCGACGCCGACCGAGGCAGATAGGGGTAGAGATAGGCATAGAGAATGCAGCAGATCCCCCCCAATTGAAAGTGGCAGTGACTGATTCGAATACAGAGACGCTGACAGAGGCTGCGAAGCCGACTGAGACGCCGACTGAGGCAGATAGTGGTAGATATAGGCATAGAGAAGGCAGCAGATCCCCCAATCAACAGCGGCAGCGACTGAGATGCCTACAGAGAAGCTGACAGGGGCTGTGACGCCTACTGATACGCCGACTGAGGCAGATAGTGGTAGATATAGGCATAGAGAAGGCAGCAGACCCCCCAATCGACAGCGGCAGCGACTGAGACGCCTACAGAGACGTTGACAGAGGCTGCGAATCCGACTGAGACGCCGACTGAGGCAGATAGGGGTAGATATAGGCACAGAGAAGGCAGCAGACCTCCCCCTATCAACAGCGGCTGCGACTGAACTGCCTACAGAGACGCTGACAGGGGCTGCGACGCCGACTGAGACGTAGATTGAGGCAGATAGGGGTAGATATAGGCAAAGAGAAGGCAGCAGACCCCCAATCGACAGCGGCAGCGACTGAGACGCCTGCAGAGATGCTGCCAGAGGCTGCGACGCCGACTGAGATGCCGACTGAGGCAGATAGTGGTAGATATAGGCATAGAGAAGGCAGCAGACCCCCCAATCGACAGCAGCAGAGACTGAGACGCCTACAGAGATCCTGACAGAGGCTGCGACGCCGACCGAGGCAGATAGGGGTAGATATAGGCATAGAGAATGCAGCACACCCCCCAATTGACAGCGGCAGTGACTGAGAGAAGGCAGCAGACAACCCAATCGGCAGCGGCAGCGACTGAGAAGCCGACTGAGAATTCGACTGAGGCAGATAGTGGCAGGTATAGGCATAGAGAAGGCAGCAGACCCCCCAATCGACAGCGGCAGCGACTGAGACGCCTACAGAAATGCTGACAGAGGCTGCGACGCAGACTGAGGCAGATAGGGGTAGATATAGGCATGAAGAAGCCAGCAGACCCCCCAATCGACAGCGGCAGCGACTGAGACGCCTACAGAAATGCTGACAGAGGCTACGACGCAGACTGAGGCAGATAGGGGTAGATATAGGCATAGAGAAGGCAGCAGACCCCCCAATCGACAGCGGCAGCGACTGAGACGCCTACAGAGACGCTGACAGAGGCTGCGAATCCGACTGAGAAGCCGACTGCGACGCCGACTGAGGCAGATAGTGGTAGAGATATAGGCATAGAGAAGGCAGCAGACCCCCAATCGACAGCGGCAGCGACTGAGACGCCTAAAGAGACGCTGACAGAGGCTGCGACGCCGACTGAGGCAGATAGGGGTAGATATAGGTATAGAGAAGGCAGCAGACAACCCAATCGACAACGGCAGCGACTGAGAAGCCGACTGAGACTCCGGCTGAGGCAGATAGTGGTAGATATAGGCATTGAGAAGGCAACAGACCCCCCAATCGACAGCGGTAGCGACTGAGACGCCTACAGAGACGCTGACAGAGGCTGCGAATCCGACTGAGGCAGATAGTGGTAGATATAGGCATAGAGAAGGCAGCAGACCCCCCAATCGACAGCACCAACGACTGAGACGCCTACAGAGATGCTGACAGGGGCTGCGACGCCGACCGAGGTAGATAGGGGTAGATATAGGCATAGAGAATGCAGCACACACCGCCCTCTCCCCCCCCCCATTGACAGCGGTAGTGACTGAGACACCTACAGAGATGCTGACAGAGGCTGCGACGCCGACTGAGGCAGATAGGGGTAGATATAGGCATAGAGAAGGCAGCAGACCCCCCCAATCGACAGCGGCAGCGACTGAGACGCCTACAGAGACGCTGACAGAGGCTGCGACGCCGACTGAGGCAGATAGGGGTAGATATAGCTATAGAGAAGGCAGCAGACAACCCAATCGACAGCGGCAGCGACTGAGAAGCCGACTGAGACGCCGACTAAGGCTGCGAATCCGACTGAGACGCCGACTGAGGCAGATAGGGGTGGATAAAGGCATAGAGAAGGCAGCAAATCCCCCAACCGACAGCGGCAGCGACTGAGACGCCTACAGAGACGCTGACAGAGGCTGCGATTCCGACTGAGACGCCGACTGAGGCAGATAGGGGTAGATATAGGCATAGAGAAGGCAGCAGACACCCAATCGACAGCGGCAGCGACTGAGACGCCTACAGAAATGCTGACAGAGGCTGCGACGCAGACTGAGGCAGATATGGGTAGATATAGGCATAGAGAAGGCAGCAGAGCTCCCCCTATAGACAGCGGCAGTGACTGAGATGCCTACAGAGACGCTGACAGAGGCTGCGATACCGACTGAGACGTCGTTTGAGACAGATAGGGGTAGATATAGGCAAAGAGAAGGCAGCAGACCCCCCAATCGACAGCGGCAGCGACTGAGACGCCTACAGAAATGCTGACAGAGGCTGCGACGCAGACTGAGGCAAATAGGGGTAGATATAAGCATAGAAAAGGCAGCAGACCCCCCAATCGACAGCGGCAGCGACTGAGATGCCTACAGAGACGCTGACAGAGGCTGCGACGCCGACTGAGACGCCGACTGAGGCAGATAGGGGTAGATATAGGCATAGAGAAGGCAGCAGACACCCAATCGACAGCGGCAGCGACTGAGACGCCTACAGAGATGCTGACAGAGGCTGCGACGCCGACCGAAGCAGATAGGGGTAGATATAGGCATAGAGGAAGCAGCAGATCCCCCCCCCAATTGAAAGCGGCAGTGACTGAGACGCCAACAGAGACGCTGACAGAGGCTGCGACGCCGACTGAGGCAGATAGGGGTAGATATAGGTGTAAAGAAGGCAGCAGACAACCTAATCGGCAGCGGCAGCGAATGAGAAGCCGACTGAGACGCCGACTGAGGCAGATTGTGGTAGATATAGGCATAGAGAAGGCAGCAGACCCCCCAATCAACAGCGGCAGCGACTGAGGCGCCTACAGAAATGCTGACAGAGGCTGCGACGCAGACTGAGGTAGATAGGGGTAGATATAGGCATAGAGAACGCAGCAAACCCCCCAATTGACAGCGGCAGCGACTGAGACGCCTACAGAGACGCTGACAGAGGCTGCGAATCCGACTGAGACGCCGACTGAGGCAGATAGGTTTATATATAGGCACAGAGAAGGCAGCATACCCCCCAATCGACAGCGGTAGCGACTGAGATGCCTACAGAGACGCTGACAGAGGCTGCGACGCCCACTGAGACGTCGACTGAGGCAGATAGGGGTAGATATAGGCAAAGAGAAGGCAGCAGACCCCCAATCGACAGCGGCAGCGACTGAGACACCTACAGAGATGCTGACAGAGGCTGCGACGCCGACCGAGGCAGATAGGGGTAGATATAGGCATAGAGATGGCAGCAGACCCCCCAATCGACAGCGGCAGGCACTGAGACGCCTCCAGAGACGCTGACAGAGGTTGCGACGCCGACTGAGATGCCTACTGAAGCAGATTGGGGTATATATAGGCATAGAGAAGACAGGAGACCCCCTCAATCGACAGGGGCAGCGACTGAGGCGCCTACAGAAATGCTGACAGAGGCTGCGACGCAGACTGAGGTAGATAGGGGTAGAGAACGCAGCAAACCCCCCAATTGACAGCGGCAGCGACTGAGACGCCTACAGAGACGCTGACAGAGGCTGCGAATCCGACTGAGACGCCGACTGAGGCAGATAGGTTTATATATAGGCACAGAGAAGGCAGCAGACCCCCCAATCGACAGCGGAAGTGACTGAGATGCCTACAGAGACGCTGACAGAGGCTGCGACGCCCACTGAGACGTCGACTGAGGCAGATAGGGGTAGATATAGGCATAGAGAATGCAGCAGACCCCCCCAATCGACTGCGGCAGCGACTGAGACGCCTACAGAGATGCTGACAGAGGCTGCGACGCCGACCGAGGCAGATAGGGGTAGAGATAGGCATAGAGAATGCAGCAGATCCCCCCCAATTGAAAGTGGCAGTGACTGATTCGAATACAGAGACGCTGACAGAGGCTGCGACGCCGACTGAGACGCCGACTGAGGCAGATAGTGGTAGATATAGGCATAGAGAAGGCAGCAGACCCCCCAATCGACAGCGGCAGCGACTGAGATGCCAACAGAAATCAGGCTGCGAAGCAAACTGAGGCAGATAGGGGTAGATATAGGCAAAGAGAAGGCAGCAGACCACCCAATCGACAGCGGCAGCGACTGAGACGCCTACAGAAATGCTGACAGAGGCTGCGACGCCGACCGAGACACATAGGGGTAGATATAGGCATAAAGAAGGCAGCAGACCCCCCAATCGACAGCGGCAGCGATTGAGACGCCTACAGAGATGCTGACAGAGGCTGCGACGCCGACCGAGACAGATAGGGGTAGATATAGGCATAGATAATGCAGCAGACCCCCCAATCGACAGCGGCAGCGACTGAGACGCCTACAGAGATGCTGACAGAGGCTGCGACGCCGACCGAGACAGATAGGGGTAGATATAGGCATAGATAATGCAGCAGACCCCCCAATTGACAGCGGCAGCGACTGAGACGCCTACAGAGAAGCTGACAGGGGCTGTGACGCCTCCTGATACGCCGACTGAGGCAGATAGTGGTAGATATAGGCATAGAGAAGGCAGCAGACCCCCCAATCGACAGCGGCAGCGACTGAGACACCTACAGAGATGCTGACAGAGGCTGCGACGCCGAACGAGGCAGATAGGGCTAGATATAGGCATAGAGAAGGCAGCAGGCAACCCAATCGACAGCGGCAGCGACTGAGAAGCCGACTGAGACGCCGACTTAGGCACCAAGTAGTAGATATAGGCATAGAGAAGGCAGCAGACCCCCCAATCGACAGCGGCAGCGACTGAGACGCCTACAGAGACGCTGACAGGGGCTGTGACGCCTACTGAGAGGCCGACTGAGGCAGATAGTGGTAGATATTGGCATATATTAGGCAGCAGACCCCCCAATCGACAGCGGCAGCGACTGAAACGCCTACAGAAATGCTGACAGGGGCTGCGACGCAGACTGAGGCAGATAGGGGTAGATATAGGCATAGAGAAGGCAGCAGACCCCCCAATCGATAGCGGCAGCGACTGAGACGCCTACAGAAATGCTGACAGACGCTGCGACGCAGACTGAGGCAGATAGGGTTAGATATAGGCATAGAGAAGGCAGCAGGCCCCCCAATCGACAGCGGCAGCGACTGAGACGCCTACAGAGACGCTGCCAGAGGCTGCGACGCCGACTGAGACGCCGACTGAGGCAGGTAGGGGTAGCTATAGGCATAGAGAAGGCAGCAGACCCCCCAATCGACAGCGGCAGCGACTGAGACGCCTACAGAGATGCTGACAGAGGCTGCGACGCAGACTGAGGCAGATAGGGGTGGATATAGGCATAGGGAAGGCAGCAGACCCCCCAATCGACAGCGGCAGGCACTGAGACGCCTCCAGAGACGCTGACAGAGGCTGCAACGCCGACTGAGACATCGAATGAGGCAGATAGGGATAGATATAGGCATAGAGAATGCAGCAGATCCCCCCCAATTGAAAGTGGCAGTGACTGAGACGCCTACAGAGACGCTGACAGAGGCTGCGACGCCAACTGAGGCAGATATGGGTAGATATAGGTATAGAGAAGGCAGCAGACTACCCAATCGACAGCGGAAGCGACTGAGAAGCCGACTGAGACGCCGACTGAGGCAGATAGTGGTAGATATAGGCATAGAGAAGGCAGCAGACCCCCCAATCAACAGCGGCAGCGACTGAGATGCCTACAGAGAAGCTGACAGGGGCTGTGACGCCTACTGATACGCCGACTGAGGCAGATAGTGGTAGATATAGGCATAGAGAAGGCAGCAGACCCCCCAATCGACAGCGGCAGCGACTGAGACGCCTACAGAGACGTTGACAGAGGCTGCGAATCCGACTGAGACGCCGACTGAGGCAGATAGGGGTAGATATAGGCACAGAGAAGGCAGCAGACCTCCCCCTATCAACAGCGGCTGCGACTGAACTGCCTACAGAGACGCTGACAGGGGCTGCGACGCCGACTGAGACGTAGATTGAGGCAGATAGGGGTAGATATAGGCAAAGAGAAGGCAGCAGATCCCCAATCGACAGCGGCAGCGACTGAGACGCCTGCAGAGATGCTGCCAGAGGCTGCGACGCCGACCGAGGTAGATAGGCGTATATATAGGCATAGAGAAGGCAGCAGACCCCCCACTCGACAGCGGCAGCCACTGAGACGCCTACAGAGATGCTGACAGAGGCTGCGACGCCGACCGAGGCAGATAGAGGTAGATATAGGCATAGAGATGGCAGCAGACCCCCCCAATCGACAGCGGCAGGCACTGAGACGCCTCCAGAGACGCTGACAGAGGCTGCGACGCCGACTGAGATGCCTACTGAGGCAGATAGCGGTAGATATAGGCATAGAGAAGACAGGAGACCCCCCCAATCGGCAGGGGCAGCGACTGAGATGCCTACAGAAATGCTGACAGAAGCTGCGACGCCGACTGATGCAGATAGGTGTAGATATAAGCATAGAGAAGGCAGCAGACCCACCAATTGAAAGCAGCAGCGACTGAGACGCCTACAGAGACGCTGGCAGAGGCTGCGACGCCGACTGAGACGCCGAATGAGGCAGATAGGGATAGATATAGGCATAGAGAAGGCAGCAGACACCCCAATCGACAGCGGCAGCGACTGAGACGCCTACAGAGACGTTCACAGAGGCTGTGACGCCGACTGACACGCCGACTGAGGCAGATAGGGGTAGATATAGGCATACAGAAAGCAGCAGACACCCCAATCGACAGCGGCAGCGACTGAGACGCCTACAGAGATACTGACAGAGGCTGAGACGCCGACTGAGGCAGATAGGTTTAGATATAGGTATAAAGAACGCAGCATATTCCCCCAATCGACAGCGGCAATTGCTGATACGCTTACAGAGGCTGCGACGCCGACTGAGATGCCGACTGAGGCAGATAAGGGTAGATATCAGCATACAGAAGGCAGCAGACCCCCCCAATCGACAGCGGCAGCGACTGAGACGCCTACAGAGACGCTGACAGAGGCTGCGACGCCGACTGAGATGCCGACTGAGGCAGATAGAGGTAGATATCGGCATAGAGAAAGCAGCCGATCCCCCAATAGACAGCGGCAGCGACTGAGACGCCTCCATAGACGCTGACAGAGGCTGCGATGCCGACTGAGATGTCGATTGAGGCAGATAGGGGTAGACATAGGCAAATAGAAGGCCGCAGACCCCCAATCGACAGCGGCAGCGACTGAGACGCCTACAGAGATGCTGACAGAGGCTGCGATGCCGACCGAGGCAGATAGGGGTAGATATAGGCATAGAGAATGCAGCAGATCCCCACCAATCAACAGCGGCAGCGACTGAGACGCCTACAGAGACGGTGACAGGGGCTGTGGCGCCTACTGAGACGCCGACTGAGGCAGAAAGTGGTAGATATAGGCATAGAGAAGGCAGCAGACCCCCCCAATCGACAGCGGCAGCGACTGAGATGCCAACAGAAATCAGGCTGCGACGCAAACTGAGACAGATAGGGGTAGATATAGGCATTGAGAAGGCAGCAGACCCCCAATCGACAGCGGCAGCGACTGAGAAGCCGACTGAGATGCCGACTGAGGCTGCGACGCCGACTGAGACGCCGAATGAGGCAGATAGGGGTAGATATAGGTATAGAGAATGCAGCAGACAACCCAATCGACAGCGGCAGCGACTGAGAAGCCGATTGAGACGCCGACTGAGGCAGATAGTGGTAGATATTGGCATAGAGAAGGTAGTAGACCCCTCAATCGACAGCGGCAGCGACTGAGAGGCCTACAGAGACGCTGACAGAGGCTGCGACGCCGACTGAGACGCCGAATGAGGCAGATAGGGGTAGATATAGGTATAGAGAAGGCAGCAGACAACCCAATCGACAGCGGCAGCGACTGAAAAGCTGACTGAGACGCCGACTGAGGCAGATAGTGGTAGATATAGGTATAGAAAAGGCAGCAGACCCCCCAATCGACAGCGGCAGCGACTGAGACGCCTACAGAGAAGCTGACAGGGGCTGTGACGCCTACTGATACGCAAACTGAGGCAGATAGTGTTAAATATAGGCATAGAGAAGGCAGCAGACCCCCCAATCGACAGCGGCAGCGACTGAGACGCCTACAGAAATGCTGACAGAGGCTGCGACGCTGATTTAGGCAGATAGGGGTAGATATAGGCATAGAGAAGGCAGCAGACCCCCCCAATCGACAGCGGCAGCGACTGAGACGCCTACAGAGACGCTGACAGAGGCTGCGAATCCGACTGAGACGCCGACTGAGGCAGATAGGAGTAGATATAGGCACAGAGAAGGCAGCAGACCCCCCCCCCCAATCGACAGCGGCTGCGACTGAGATGCCTACAGAGACGCGGACAGAGGCTGCGACGCCGACTGAGACGTCGATTGTGGGAGATAGGGGTAGGTATAGGCATAGAGAAGGCAGCAGCCCCCCAATCGACTGCGGCAGCGACTGAGACGCCTACAGAGAAGCTGACAGGCGCTGTGACGCCTACTGATACGCCAACTGAGGCAGATAGTATTAAATATAGGCAAAGAGAAGGCAGCAGAACCCCCAATCGACAGCGGCAGCGACTGAGACGCCTACAGAGATGCTGACAGAGGCTGCGACGCCGACCGAGGCAGATAGGGGTAGATATAGGTATAGAGAAGGCAGCAGACAACCCAATGGACAGCGGCAGCGACTGAGAAGCCGACTGAGACGCCGACTGAAGCAGCTAGTGGTAGATATAGCCATAGAGAAGGCAGCAGACCCCCCAATCGACAACGGCAGCGCCTGAGACGCCTACAGAGACGCTGACAGGGGCTGTGACGCCTACTGAGTCGCCGACTGAGGCAGATAGTGGTAGATATTGGCATATATTATACAGCAGACCCCCCAATATACAGCGGCAGCGACTGAGACTCCCTACAGAGACGCTGCCAGAGGCTGCGACGCAGACTGAGGCAGATAGGGTTAGATATAGGCATAGAGAAGGCAGCAGGCCCCCCAATCGACAGCGGCAGCGACTGAGACGCCTACAGAGACGCTGCCAGAGGCTGCGACGCCGACTGAGACGCCGACTGAGGCAGATAGCGGTAGCTATAGGCATAGAGAAGGCAGCAGCCCCCCAATCGACAGCGGCAGCGACTGAGACGCCTATAGAGATGCTGACAGAGGCTGCGACGCAAACTGAGGCAGATAGGGGTAGATATAGGCATAGAGAAGGCAGCAGACCCCCCAATCGACAGCGGCAGGCACTGAGACGCCTCCAGAGACGCTGACAGAGGCTGCAACGCCGACTGAGACATCGAATGAGGCAGATAGCGGTAGCTATAGGCATAGAGAAGGCAGCAGCCCCCCAATCGACAGCGGCAGCGACTGAGACGCCTACAGAAATGCTGACAGAGGCTTCGACGCAGACTGAGGCAGATAAGGGTAGATATAGGCATAGAGAAGGCAGCAGACCCCCCAATCGACAGCGGCAGCGACTGAGACTCCCTACAGAGACGCTGCCAGAGGCTGCGACGCAGACTGAGGCAGATAGGGTTAGATATAGGCATAGAGAAGGCAGCAGGCCCCCCAATCGACAGCGGCAGCGACTGAGACGCCTACAGAGACGCTGCCAGAGGCTGCGACGCCGACTGAGACGCCGACTGAGGCAGATAGCGGTAGCTATAGGCATAGAGAAGGCAGCAGCCCCCCAATCGACAGCGGCAGCGACTGAGACGCCTATAGAGATGCTGACAGAGGCTGCGACGCAGACTGAGGCAGATAGGGATAGATATAAGCATAGAGAAAGCAGCAGATCCCCCCCAATTGAAAGTGGCAGTGACTGAGACGCCTACAGAGACGCTGACAGAGGCTGCGACGCCGGCTGAGACGTCGATTGAGGCAGATAGGGGTAGATATTGGTATAGTGAAGGCAGCAGACAACCCAATCGACAGCGGAAGCGACTGAGAAGCCGACTGCGACGCCGACAGAGGCAGATAGTGGTAGATATAGGGATAGAGAAGGCAGTAGACCCCTCAATCGACAGCGGCAGCGACTGAGAGGCCTACAGAGACGCTGACAGAGGCTGCGAATCCGACTGAGACGCCGACTGAGGCAGATAGGGGTAGATATAGGCACAGAGAAGGCAACAGACCTCCCCCAATCGACAGCGGCTGCGACTGAACTGCCTACAGAGACGGTGACAGGGGCTGCGACGCCGGCTGAGACGTCGATTGAGGCAGATAGGGGTAGATATAGGCAAAGAGAAAGCAGCAGACCCCCAATCGACAGCGGCAGCGACTGAGACGCCTGCAGAGATGCTGCCAGAGGCTGCGACGCCGACCGAGGCAGATAGTGGTATATATAGGCATAGAGAAGGCAGCAGACCCCCCAATCGACAGCGGCAGCGACTGAGACGCCTACACAGATGCTGACAGAGGCTGCGACGCCGACCGAGGCAGATAGGGGTAGATATAGGCATAGAGATGGCAGCAGACCCCCCCAATCGACAGCGGCAGGCACTGAGACGCCTCCAGAGACGCTGACAGACGCTGACAGACGCTGCGACGCCGACTGAGATGCCTACTGAGGCAGATAGCGGTAGATATAGGCATAGAGAAGACAGGAGACCCCCCCAATCGACAGGGGCAGCGACTGAGATGCCTACAGAAATGCTGACAGAAGCTGCGACGCCGACTGATGCAGATAGATGTAGATATAGGCATAGAGAAGGCAGCAGATCCACCAATTGAAAGCAGCAGCGACTGAGACGCTTACAGAGACGCTGGCAGAGGCTGCGACGCCGACTGAGACGCTGAATGAGGCAGATAGGGATAGATATAGGCATAGAGAAGGCAGCAGACACCCCAATCGACAGCGGCAGCAACTGAGACGCCTACAGAGACGTTCACAGAGGCTGTGACGCCGACTGACACGCCGACTGAGGCAGACAGGGGTAGATATAGGCATACAGAAGGCAGCAGACCCCCCAATCGACAGCGGCAGCGACTGAGAAGCCTACAGAGATACTGACAGAGGGTGCGACGCCGACTGAGGCAGATAGGTTTAGATATAGGTATAAAGAACGCAGCATAATCCCCCAATCGACAGCGGCAACTGCTCAGACGCTTACAGAGACGCTGACAGAGGCTGCGACGCCGACTGAGATGCCGACTGAGGCAGATAAGGGTAGATATCAGCATACAGAAGGCAGCAGACCCCCCAATCGACAGCGGCAGCGACTGAGAAGCCGACTGAGACGCCGACTGAGGCAGATAGTGGTAGATATAGGTATAGAAAAGGCAGCAGACCCCCAATCGACAGCGGCAGCGACTGAGAAGCCGACTGAGATGCCGACTGAGGCTGCGACGCCGACTGAGGCTGCGACGCCGACTGAGGCTGCGACGCCGACTGAGGCTGCGACGCCGACTGAGATGCCGAATGAGGCAGATAGGGGTAGATATAGGTATAGAGAAGGCAGCAGACAACCCAATCGACAGCGGCAGCGACTGAGAAGCCGACTGAGACGCCGACTGAGGCAGATAGTGGTAGATATTGGCATAGAGAAGGCAGCAGACCCCTCAATCGACAGCGGCAGCGACTGAGAGGCCTACAGAGAAGCTGACAGGGGCTGTGACGCCTACTGATACGCAAACTGAGGCAGGTAGTGTTAAATATAGGCATAGAGAAAGCAGCAGACCCCCCAATCGACAGCGGCAGCGACTGAGACGCCTACAGAAATGCTGACAGAGGCTGCGACGCTGATTTAGGCAGATAGGGGTAGATATAGGCATAGAGAAGGCAGCAGACCCCCCCCCAATCGACAGCGGCAGCGACTGAGACGCCTACAGAGACGCTGACAGAGGCTGCGAATCCGAATGAGACGCCGACTGAGGCAGATAGGAGTAGATATAGGCACAGAGAAGGCAGCAGACCCCCCCCCCCAATCGACAGCGGCTGCGACTGAGATGCCTACAGAGACGCCGACAGAGGCTGCGACGCCGACTGAGACGTCGATTGTGGCAGATAGGGGTAGCTATAGGCATAGAGAAGGCAGCAGACCCCCCAATCGACAACGGCAGCGCCTGAGACGCCTACAGAGACGCTGACAGGGGCTGTGACGCCTACTGAGTCGCCGACTGAGGCAGATAGTGGTAGATATTGGCATATATTATACAGCAGACCCCCCAATCGACAGCGGCAGCGACTGAGACGCCTACAGAAATGACAGAGGCTTCGACGCAGACTGAGGCAGATAAGGGTAGATATAGGCATAGAGAAGGCAGCAGACCCCCCAATCGACAGCGGCAGCGACTGAGACTCCCTACAGAGACGCTGCCAGAGGCTGCGACGCAGACTGAGGCAGATAGGGTTAGATATAGGCATAGAGAAGGCAGCAGGCCCCCCAATCGACAGCGGCAGCGACTGAGACGCCTACAGAGACGCTGCCAGAGGCTGCGACGCCGACTGAGACGCCGACTGAGGCAGATAGCGGTAGCTATAGGCATAGAGAAGGCAGCAGACACCCCAATCGACAGCGGCAGCAACTGAGACGCCTACAGAGACGTTCACAGAGGCTGTGACGCCGACTGACACGCCGACTGAGGCAGACAGGGGTAGATATAGGCATACAGAAGGCAGCAGACCCCCCAATCGACAGCGGCAGCGACTGAGAAGCCTACAGAGATACTGACAGAGGGTGCGACGCCGACTGAGGCAGATAGGTTTAGATATAGGTATAAAGAACGCAGCATAATCCCCCAATCGACAGCGGCAACTGCTCAGACGCTTACAGAGACGCTGACAGAGGCTGCGACGCCGACTGAGATGCCAACTGAGGCAGATAAGGGTAGATATCAGCATACAGAAGGCAGCAGACCCCCCAATCGACAGCGGCAGCGACTGAGAAGCCGACTGAGACGCCGACTGAGGCAGATAGTGGTAGATATAGGTATAGAAAAGGCAGCAGACCCCCAATCGACAGCGGCAGCGACTGAGAAGCCGACTGAGATGCCGACTGAGGCTGCGACGCCGACTGAGGCTGCGACGCCGACTGAGATGCCGAATGAGGCAGATAGGGGTAGATATAGGTATAGAGAAGGCAGCAGACAACCCAATCGACAGCGGCAGCGACTGAGAAGCCGACTGAGACGCCGACTGAGGCAGATAGTGGTAGATATTGGCATAGAGAAGGCAGCAGACCCCTCAATCGACAGCGGCAGCGACTGAGAGGCCTACAGAGAAGCTGACAGGGGCTGTGACGCCTACTGATACGCAAACTGAGGCAGGTAGTGTTAAATATAGGCATAGAGAAAGCAGCAGACCCCCCAATCGACAGCGGCAGCGACTGAGACGCCTACAGAAATGCTGACAGAGGCTGCGACGCTGATTTAGGCAGATAGGGGTAGATATAGGCATAGAGAAGGCAGCAGACCCCCCCCAATCGACAGCGGCAGCGACTGAGACGCCTACAGAGACGCTGACAGAGGCTGCGAATCCGAATGAGACGCCGACTGAGGCAGATAGGAGTAGATATAGGCACAGAGAAGGCAGCAGACCCCCCCCCCCAATCGACAGCGGCTGCGACTGAGATGCCTACAGAGACGCCGACAGAGGCTGCGACGCCGACTGAGACGTCGATTGTGGCAGATAGGGGTAGCTATAGGCATAGAGAAGGCAGCAGACCCCCCAATCGACAACGGCAGCGCCTGAGACGCCTACAGAGACGCTGACAGGGGCTGTGACGCCTACTGAGTCGCCGACTGAGGCAGATAGTGGTAGATATTGGCATATATTATACAGCAGACCCCCCAATCGACAGCGGCAGCGACTGAGACGCCTACAGAAATGACAGAGGCTTCGACGCAGACTGAGGCAGATAAGGGTAGATATAGGCATAGAGAAGGCAGCAGACCCCCCAATCGACAGCGGCAGCGACTGAGACTCCCTACAGAGACGCTGCCAGAGGCTGCGACGCAGACTGAGGCAGATAGGGTTAGATATAGGCATAGAGAAGGCAGCAGGCCCCCCAATCGACAGCGGCAGCGACTGAGACGCCTACAGAGACGCTGCCAGAGGCTGCGACGCCGACTGAGACGCCGACTGAGGCAGATAGCGGTAGCTATAGGCATAGAGAAGGCAGCAGCCCCCCAATCGACAGCGGCAGCGACTGAGACGCCTATAGAGATGCTGACAGAGGCTGCGACGCAGACTGAGGCAGATAGGGGTAGATATAGGCATAGAGAAGGCAGCAGACCCCCCAATCGACAGCGGCAGGCACTGAGACGCCTCCAGAGACGCTGACAGAGGCTGCAACGCCGACTGAGACATCGAATGAGGCAGATAGCGGTAGCTATAGGCATAGAGAAGGCAGCAGCCCCCCAATCGACAGCGGCAGCGACTGAGACGCCTACAGAAATGCTGACAGAGGCTTCGACGCAGACTGAGGCAGATAAGGGTAGATATAGGCATAGAGAAGGCAGCAGATCCCCCAATCGACAGCGGCAGCGACTGAGACTCCCTACAGAGACGCTGCCAGAGGCTGCGACGCAGACTGAGGCAGATAGGGTTAGATATAGGCATAGAGAAGGCAGCAGGCCCCCCAATCGACAGCGGCAGCGACTGAGACGCCTACAGAGACGCTGCCAGAGGCTGCGACGCCGACTGAGACGCCGACTGAGGCAGATAGCGGTAGCTATAGGCATAGAGAAGGCAGCAGCCCCCCAATCGACAGCGGCAGCGACTGAGACGCCTATAGAGATGCTGACAGAGGCTGCGACGCAGACTGAGGCAGATAGGGATAGATATAGGCATAGAGAAAGCAGCAGATCCCCCCCAATTGAAAGTGGCAGTGACTGAGACGCCTACAGAGACGCTGACAGAGGCTGCGACGCCGGCTGAGACGTCGATTGAGGCAGATAGGGGTAGATATTGGTATAGTGAAGGCAGCAGACAACCCAATCGACAGCGGAAGCGACTGAGAAGCCGACTGCGACGCCGACAGAGGCAGATAGTGGTAGATATAGGGATAGAGAAGGCAGTAGACCCCTCAATCGACAGCGGCAGCGACTGAGAGGCCTACAGAGACGCTGACAGAGGCTGCGAATCCGACTGAGACGCCGACTGAGGCAGATAGGGGTAGATATAGGCACAGAGAAGGCAACAGACCTCCCCCAATTGACAGCGGCTGCGACTGAACTGCCTACAGAGACGCTGACAGGGGCTGCGACGCCGGCTGAGACGTCGATTGAATCAGATAGGGGTAGATATAGGCAAAGAGAAAGCAGCAGACCCCCAATCGACAGCGGCAGCGACTGAGACGCCTGCAGAGATGCTGCCAGAGGCTGCGACGCCGACCGAGGCAGATAGTGGTATATATAGGCATAGAGAAGGCAGCAGACCCCCCAATCGACAGCGGCAGCGACTGAGACGCCTACACAGATGCTGACAGAGGCTGCGACGCCGACCGAGGCAGATAGGGGTAGATATAGGCATAGAGATGGCAGCAGACCCCCCCAATCGACAGCGGCAGGCACTGAGACGCCTCCAGAGACGCTGACAGACGCTGACAGACGCTGCGACGCCGACTGAGATGCCTACTGAGGCAGATAGCGGTAGATATAGGCATAGAGAAGACAGGAGACCCCCCCAATCGACAGGGGCAGCGACTGAGATGCCTACAGAAATGCTGACAGAAGCTGCGACGCCGACTGATGCAGATAGATGTAGATATAGGCATAGAGAAGGCAGCAGATCCACCAATTGAAAGCAGCAGCGACTGAGACGCTTACAGAGACGCTGGCAGAGGCTGCGACGCCGACTGAGACGCCGAATGAGGCAGATAGGGATAGATATAGGCATAGAGAAGGCAGCAGACACCCCAATCGACAGCGGCAGCGACTGAGACGCCTACAGAGACGTTCACAGAGGCTGTGACGCCGACTGACACGCCGACTGAGGCAGACAGGGGTAGATATAGGCATATAGAAGGCAGCAGACCCCCCAATCGACAGCGGCAGCGACTGAGAAGCCTACAGAGATACTGACAGAGGGTGCGACGCCGACTGAGGCAGATAGGTTTAGATATAGGTATAAAGAACGCAGCATAATCCCCCAATCGACAGCGGCAACTGCTCAGACGCTTACAGAGACGCTGACAGAGGCTGCGACGCCGACTGAGATGCCGACTGAGGCAGATAAGGGTAGATATCAGCATACAGAAGGCAGCAGACCCCCCAATCGACAGCGGCAGCGACTGAGAAGCCGACTGAGACGCCGACTGAGGCAGATAGTGGTAGATATAGGTATAGAAAAGGCAGCAGACCCCCAATCGACAGCGGCAGCGACTGAGACGCCTACAGAGATGCCGACTGAGGCTGCGACGCCGACTGAGGCTGCGACGCCGACTGAGGCTGCGACGCCGACTGAGGCTGCGACGCCGACTGAGGCTGCGACGCCGACTGAGGCTGCGACGCCGACTGAGGCTGCGACGCCGACTGAGGCTGCGACGCCGACTGAGATGCCGAATGAGGCAGATAGGGGTAGATATAGGTATAGAGAAGGCAGCAGACAACCCAATCGACAGCGGCAGCGACTGAGAAGCCGACTGAGACGCCGACTGAGGCAGATAGTGGTAGATATTGGCATAGAGAAAGCAGCAGACCCCTCAATCGACAGCGGCAGCGACTGAGAGGCCTACAGAGAAGCTGACAGGGGCTGTGACGCCTACTGATACGCAAACTGAGGCAGGTAGTGTTAAATATAGGCATAGAGAAGGCAGCAGACCCCCCAATCGACAGCGGCAGCGACTGAGACGCCTACAGAAATGCTGACAGAGGCTGCGACGCTGATTTAGGCAGATAGGGGTAGATATAGGCATAGAGAAGGCAGCAGACCCCCCCCAATCGACAGCGGCAGCGACTGAGACGCCTACAGAGACGCTGACAGAGGCTGCGAATCCGAATGAGACGCCGACTGAGGCAGATAGGAGTAGATATAGGCACAGAGAAGGCAGCAGACCCCCCCCCAATCGACAGCGGCTGCGACTGAGATGCCTACAGAGACGCCGACAGAGGCTGCGACGCCGACTGAGACGTCGATTGTGGCAGATAGGGGTAGCTATAGGCATAGAGAAGGCAGCAGACCCCCCCAATCGACAGCGGCAGCGACTGAGACGCCTACAGAGAAGCTGACAGGGGCTGTGACGCCTACTGAGACGCCGAATGAGGCAGATAGGGGTACATATAGGCATAGAGAAGGGAGCAGACTCCCCAATCGACAGCGGCAGCGACTGAGACGCCTACAGAGATGCTGACAGAGGCTGCGACGGCGACCGAGGCAGATAGGGGTAGATATAGGTATAGAGAAGGCAGCAGACAACCCAATGGACAGCGGCAGCGACTGAGAAGCCGAAAGAGACGCCGACTGAGGCAGCTAGTGGTAGATATAGGCATAGAGAAGGCAGCAGACCCCCCAATCGACAACGGCAGCGCCTGAGACGCCTACAGAGACGCTGACAGGGGCTGTGACGCCTACTGAGACGCCGACTGAGGCAGATAGTGGTAGATATTGGCATATATTAGGCAGCAGACCCCCCAATCGACAGCGGCAGCGACTGAGACGCCTACAGAAATGCTGACAGAGGCTGCGACGCAGACTGAGGCAGATAAGGGTAGATATAGGCATAGAGAAGGCAGCAGACCCCCCAATCGACAGCGGCAGCGACTGATTCTCCCTACAGAGACGCTGCCAGAGGCTGCGACGCAGACTGAGGCAGATAGGGTTAGATATAGGCATAGAGAAGGCAGCAGGCCCCCCAATCGACAGCGGCAGCGACTGAGACGCCTACAGAGACGCTGCCAGAGGCTGCGACGCCGACTGAGACGCCGACTGAGGCAGATAGGGGTAGCTATAGGCATAGAGAAGGCAGCAGACCCCCCAATCGACAGCGGCAGCGACTGAGACGCCTACAGAGATGCTGACAGAGGCTGCGACGCTGACCGAGGCAGATAGGGGTAGATATAGGCATAGAGATGGCAGCAGACCCCCCAATCGACAGCGGCAGGCACTGAGAAGCCTCCAGAGACGCTGACAGAGGCTGCAACGCCGACTGAGACATCGAATGAGGCAGATAGGGATAGATATAGGCATAGAGAAAGCAGCAGATCCCCCCCAATTGAAAGTGGCAGTGACTGAGACGCCTACAGAGACGCTGACAGAGGCTGCGACGCCAACTGAGGCAGATAGGGGTAGATATAGGTATAGAGAAGGCAGCAGACAACCCAATCGACAGCGGCAGCGACTGAGAAGCCGACTGAGACGCCGACTGAGGCAGATAGTGGTAGATATTGGCATAGAGAAGGCAGCAGACCCCTCAATCGACAGCGGCAGCGACTGAGATGCCTACAGAGTCGCTGACAGAGGCTGCGACGCCGACTGAGACGCCGAATTTGGCAGATAGGGGTAGATATAGGTATAGAGAGGGCAGCAGACAACCCAATCGACAGCGGCAGTGACTGAGACGCCTACAGAGACGCCGACAGAGGCTGCGATGCCGACTGAGACGTCGATTGTGGCAGATAGGGGTAGATATAGGCAAAGAGAAGGCAGCAGACCCCCAATCGACAGCGGCAGCGACTGAGACACCTACAGAGATGCTGACAGAGGCTGCGACGCCGAACGAGGAAGATAGGGGTAGATATAGGCATAGAGAAGGGAGCAGACCCCCCAATCGACAGCGGCAGCGACTGAGACGCCTACAGAGACGCTGATAGAGGCTGCGAATCCGACTGAGACGCCGACTGAGGCAGATAGGAGTAGATATAGGCACAGAGAAGGCAGCAGACCCCCCCAATCGACAGCGGCTGCGACTGAGATGCCTACAGAGACGCCGACAGAGGCTGCGATGCCGACTGAGACGTCGATTCTGGCAGATAGGGGTAGATATAGGCAAAGAGAAGGCAGCAGACCCCCAATCGACAGCGGCAGCGACTGAGACACCTACAGAGATGCTGACAGAGGCTGCGACGCCGAACGAGGCAGATAGGGGTAGATATAGGCATAGAGAAGGGAGCAGACCCCCCAATCGACAGCGGCAGCGACTGAGACGCCTACAGAGATGCTGACAGAGGCTGCGACGCCGACCGAGGCAGATAGGGGTAGAAATAGGTATAGAGAAGGAAGCAGACAACCCAATCGACAGCGGCAGCGACTGAGAAGCCGACTGAGACGCCGACTGTGGCAGCTAGTGGTAGATATAGGCATAGATTAGGCAGCTGACCCCCCAATCGACAGCGGCAGCGACCGAGACGCCTACAGAAATGCTGACAGAGGCTGCGATGCAGACTGAGGCAGATAGGCGTAGATATAGGCATAGAGAAGGCAGCAGACCCCAAAATCGACAACGGCAGCGACTGAGACGCCTACAGAGATGCTGACAGAGGCTGCGATGCCGACCGAGGCAGATAGGGGTAGATATAGGCATAGAGAAAGTAGCAGATCCCCCCCCAATTGAAAGTGGCAGTGACTGAGACGCCTACAGAGACGGTGACGGGGGCTGTGACGCCTACTGAGACGCCGACTGAGGCAGATAGTGGTAGATATAGGCATAGAGAAGGCAGCAGACCCCCCAATCGACAGCGGCAGTGGCTGAGATGCCTACAGAAATGCTGACAGAGGCTGCGAATCCGACTGAGACGCCGACTGAGGCAGATAGGGGTAGATATAGGCACAGAGAAGGTAGCAGACCCCCCAATCGACAGCGGGAGCGACTGAGACACCTACAGAGACGCTGACAGAGGCTGCGACGCCGACTGAGACGCCGACTGAGGCAGAGAGGGGTATATATAGGCATAGAGAAGGCAGCATACTCCTCCAATCGACAGAAGCAACTGCTGAGACGCCTACAGAGACGCTGACAGAGGCTGCGACGAAAACTGAGGAAGATAGGGGTAGAAATAGGCAAAGAGAAGGCAGCAGACCCCCCAATCGACAGCGGCAGCGACTGAGACGCCTACAGAGATTCTGATAGAGGCTGCGACGCCGACCGAGGCAGATAGGGGAGATATAGGCATAGATAATGCAGCAGACCCCCCCCAATTGACAGCGGCAGTGACTGAGACGCCTACAGAGACGCTGACAGAGGCTGCGACGCCGACTGAGGCAGATAGGGGTAGATATAGCTATATAGAAGGCAGCAGACAACCCAATCAACAGCGGCAGCGACTGAGAAGCCGACTGAGACGACGACTGAGGCAGATAGTGGTAGATATAGGCATAGAGAAGGCAGCAGACCCCCCAATCGACAGCGGCAGCGACTGAGACGCCTACAGAGAAGCTGACAGGGGTTGTGACGCCTACTGATACGCCGACTTAGGCAGATAGTGGTAGATATAGGCATAGAGAAAGCAGCAGACCCCCATTCGACAGCGGCAGCGGCTGAGACGCCTACAGAAATGCTGACAGAGGCTGCGATGCAGACTGAGGTAGATAGGTTTAGATATAGGCAAACAGAAGGCAGCAGACCACCCAATCGACAGCGGCAGCGACTGAGACGCCTACAGAGATGCTGACAGTGGCTGCGACGCCCACCAAGGCAGATAGGTTTAGATATAGGCATAAAGAAATCAGCAGTCCACCCCAATCGACAGCGGCAGCGACTGAGACGCCTACAGAGAAGCTGACAGAGGCTGCGATGCCGACTGATACAGATAGGAGTAGATATAGGCATAGAGAAGGCAGCAGACACCCCAATCGACAGCGGCAGCGACTGAGACGCCTACAGAGACGTTGACAGAGGCTGTGACGCCGACTGAGACGCCGACTGAGGCAGATAGGGGTACATATAGGCATAGATAATGCAGCAGACCCCACCCCCCAATTGACAGCGGCAGTGACTGAGACGCCTACAGAGACGCTGACAGGGGCTGTAACGCCTACTGATATGCCGACTTACTTAGATAGTGGTAGATAAAGGCATAGAGAAGGCAGCAGACCCCCCAATCGACAGCGGCAGCGACTGAGACGCCTACAGAGACGTTGACAGAGGCTGTGACGCCGACTGAGACGCCGACTGAGGCAGATAGGGGTAAATATAGGCAAACAGAAGGCAGCAGACCACCCAATCGACAGCGGCAGCGACTGAGACGCCTACAGAGATGCTGACAGAGGCTGCGGCGCCGAATGAGGCAGATAGGGGTAGATATAGCTATAGAGAAGGCAGCAGACAACCCAATCGACAGCGGCAGCGACTGAGAAGCCGACTGAGACGCCGACTGAGGCAGCTAGTGGTAGATACAGGCATAGAGAAAGCAGCAGACCCCCAATTGACAGCGGCAGCGACTGAGACGCCTACAGAGACGTTGACAGAGGCTGTGACGCCGACTGAGACGCCGACTGAGGCAGATAGGGGTACATATAGGCATACAGAAGGCAGCAGACCCCTCCAATCGACAGTGGCAGCGACTGAGACGCCTACAGAGATGCTGACAGAGGCTGCGACGCCGACTGAGTCAGATAGGTTTAGATATAGACATAAAGAAGGCAGCAGACCCCCCAATCGACAGCGGCATCGACTGAGACGCCTACAGAGACGCTGACAGAGGCTGCGACGCCGACTGAGACGCCGACTGAGGCAGATCGGCGTATATATAGGCATAGAGAAGGCAGCAGCGACTGAGACGCCGAATGAGGCAGATAGGGATAGATATAGGCATAGAGAAGGCAGCAGACACCCCAATCGACAGCGGCAGCAACTGAGACGCCTTCAGAGATGCTGACAGACTCTGCGACGCCGACCGAGGCAGATAGGGGTAGATATACGCATACAGAAGGCAGCAGACCCCCCAATCGACAGCGGCAGCGACTGAGACGCCTACAGAGATGCTGACAGAGGCTGCGACGCCGACTGAGTCAGATAGGTTTAGATATAGACATAAAGAAGGCAGCAGACCCCCCAGTGTCTTTTGAAGATTTCCACCTCCGTTCCAATTATGGAAAAAAAAGAGACCCCCCAATCGACAGCGGCAGCGACTGAGACGCCTACAGAAATGCTGACAGAGGCTGCGACGCCGACTGAGGCAGATAGGATTAGATATAGCTATAGAGAAGGCAGCAGACAACCCAATCGACAGCGGCAGCGACTGAGAAGCCCACTGAGACGCCGACTGAGGCAGATAGTGGTAGATATAGGCATAGAGAAGGCAGCAGACAACCCAGTCGACAGCGGTAGCGACTGAGAAGCCGACTGAGGCAGATAGGGGTAGATATAGGCATAGAGAAGGCAGCAGACCCCCCAATCGACAGCGGCATCGACTGAGACGGCTACAGAGACGCTGACAAAGGCTGCGACGCCGACTGAGACGTCGATTGAGGCAGATAGGGGTAAATATAGGTAAACAGAAGGCAGCAGACCACCCAATCGACAGCGGCAGCGACTGAGACGCCTACAGAGATGCGGACAGAGGCTGCGACGCCGACCGAGGCAGATAGGGGTAGATATAGGCATAGATAATGCAGCAGACCCCACCCCCCAATTGACAGCGGCAGTGACTGAGACACCTACAGAGACGCTGACAGGGGCTGTAACGCCTACTGATACGCCGACTTACTTAGATAGTGGTAGATAAAGGCATAGAGAAGGCAGCAGACCCCCCAATCGACAGCGGCAGCGACTGAGACGCCTACAGAAATGCTGACAGAGGCTGCGGCGCCGAATGAGGCAGATAGGGGTAGATATAGCTATAGAGAAGGCAGCAGACAACCCAATCGACAGCGGCAGCGACTGAGAAGCCGACTGAGACGCCGACTGAGGCAGCTAGTGGTAGATACAGGCATAGAGAAAGCAGCAGACCCCCCAATCGACAGCGGCAGCGACTGAGACGCCTACAGGGACGCTGACAGGGGCTGTGACGGCTACTGATACGCCGACTGAGGCAGATAGTGGTAGATATAGGCAAAGATTAGGCAGCAGACCCCCCAATCGACAGCGGCAGCGACTGAGACGCCTACAGAAATGCTGACAGAGGCTGCGTCGCAGACTGAGGCAGATAGGGGTAGATATAGGCATTGATAAGGCAGCAGACCCCCCAATCGACAGCGGCAGCGACTGAGAAGCCGTCTGAGACGCCGACTGAGGCAGATAGTGGTAGATATAGGTATAGAAAAGGCAGCAGACCCCCCAATCGCCAGCGGCAGCGACTGAGAAGCCGACTGAGATGCCGACTGAGGCTGCGACGCCGACTGAGACGCCGAATGAGGCAGATAGGGGTAGATATAGGTATAGAGAAGGCAGCAGACAACCCAATCGACAGCGGCAGCGACTGAGAAGCCGACTGAGACGCCGACTGAGGCAGATAGTGGTAGATATTGGCATAGAGAAGGCAGCAGACCCCTCAATCGACAGCGGCAGCGACTGAGATGCCTACAGAGTCGCTGACAGAGGCTGCGACGCCGACTGAGACGCCGAATTTGGCAGATAGGGGTAGATATAGGTATAGAGAAGGCAGCAGACAACCCAATCGACAGCGGCAGCGACTGAGACGCCTACAGAGACGCCGACAGAGGCTGCGATGCCGACTGAGACGTCGATTGTGGCAGATAGGGGTAGATATAGGCAAAGAGAAGGCAGCAGACCCCCAATCGACAGCGACAGCGACTGAGACACCTACAGAGATGCTGACAGAGGCTGCGACGCCGAACGAGGAAGATAGGGGTAGATATAGGCATAGAGAAGGGAGCAGACCCCCCCAATCGACAGCGGCAGCGACTGAGACGCCTACAGAGACGCTGACAGAGGCTGCGAATCCGACTGAGACGCCGACTGAGGCAGATAGGAGTAGATATAGGCACAGAGAAGGCAGCAGACCCCCCCCAATCGACAGCGGCTGCGACTGAGATGCCTACAGAGACGCCGACAGAGGCTGCGATGCCGACTGAGACGTCGATTCTGGCAGATAGGGGTAGATATAGGCAAAGAGAAGGCAGCAGACCCCCAATCGACAGCGGCAGCGACTGAGACACCTACAGAGATGCTGACAGAGGCTGCGACGCCGAACGAGGCAGATAGGGGTAGATATAGGCACAGAGAAGGTAGCAGACCCCCCAATCGACAGCGGGAGCGACTGAGACACCTACAGAGACGCTGACAGAGGCTGCGACGCCGACTGAGACGCCGACTGAGGCAGAGAGGGGTATATATAGGCATAGAGAAGGCAGCATACTCCTCCAATCGACAGAAGCAACTGCTGAGACGCCTACAGAGACGCTGACAGAGGCTGCGACGCAAACTGAGGAAGATAGGGGTAGAAATAGGCAAAGAGAAGGCAGCAGACCCCCCAATCGACAGCGGCAGCGACTGAGACGCCTACAGAGACGTTGACAGAGGCTGTGACGCCGACTGAGACGCCGACTGAGGCAGATAGGGGTACATATAGGCATACAGAAGGCAGCAGACCCCCCAATCGACAGCGGCAGCGACTGAGACGCCTACAGAGAAGCTGACAGGGGTTGTGACGCCTACTGATACGCCGACTTAGGCAGATAGTGGTAGATATAGGCATAGAGAAAGCAGCAGACCCCCATTCGACAGCGGCAGCGGCTGAGACGCCTACAGAAATGCTGAAAGAGTCTGCGATGCAGACTGAGGTAGATAGGTTTAGATATAGGCAAACAGAAGGCAGCAGACCACCCAATCGACAGCGGCAGCGACTGAGACGCCTACAGAGATGCTGACAGTGGCTGCGACGCCCACCAAGGCAGATAGGTTTAGATATAGGCATAAAGAAATCAGCAGTCCACCCCAATCGACAGCGGCAGCGACTGAGACGCCTACAGAGAAGCTGACAGAGGCTGCGATGCCAACTGATACAGATAGGAGTAGATATAGGCATAGAGAAGGCAGCAGACACCCCAATCGACAGCGGCAGTGACTGAGACGCCTACAGAGACGTTGACAGAGGCTGTGACGCCGACTGAGACGCCGACTGAGACAGATAGGGGTACATATAGGCATACAGAAGGCAGCAGACCCCTCCAATCGACAGTGGCAGCGACTGAGACGCCTACAGAGATGCTGACAGAGGCTGCGACGCCGACTGAGTCAGATAGGTTTAGATATAGACATAAAGAAGGCAGCAGACCCCCCAATCGACAGCGGCATCGACTGAGACGCCTACAGAGACGCTGACAGAGGCTGCGACGCCGACTGAGACGCCGACTGAGGCAGATCGGCGTATATATAGGCATAGAGAAGGCAGCAGCGACTGAGACGCCGAATGAGGCAGATAGGGATAGATATAGGCATAGAGAAGGCAGCAGACACCCCAATCGACAGCGGCAGCAACTGAGACGCCTTCAGAGATGCTGACAGACTCTGCGACGCCGACCGAGGCAGATAGGGGTAGATATACGCATACAGAAGGCAGCAGACCCCCCCAATCGACAGTGGCAGCGACTGAGACGCCTACAGAGATGCTGACAGAGGCTGCGACGCCGACTGAGTCAGATAGGTTTAGATATAGACATAAAGAAGGCAGCAGACCCCCCAGTGTCTTTTGAAGATTTCCACCTCCGTTCCAATTATGGAAAAAAAGAGACCCCCCAATCGACAGCGGTAGCGACTGAGACGCCTACAGAAATGCTGACAGAGGCTGCGACGCCGACTGAGGCAGATAGGATTAGATATAGCTATAGAGAAGGCAGCAGACAACCCAATCGACAGCGGCAGCGACTGAGAAGCCGACTGAGACGCCGACTGAGGCAGATAGTGGTAGATATAGGCATAGAGAAGGCAGCAGACAACCCAGTCGACAGCGGTAGCGACTGAGAAGCCGACTGAGGCAGATGGGGGTAGATATAGGCATAGAGAAGGCAGCAGACCCCCCAATCGACAGCGGCATCGACTGAGACGGCTACAGAGACGCTGACAAAGGCTGCGACGCCGACTGAGACGTCGATTGAGGCAGATAGGGGTAAATATAGGCAAACAGAAGGCAGCAGACCACCCAATCGACAGCGGCAGCGACTGAGACGCCTACAGAGTTGCTGACAGAGGCTGCGACGCCGACCGAGGCAGATAGGGGTAGATATAGGCATAGATAATGCAGCAGACCCCACCCCCCAATTGACAGCGGCAGTGACTGAGACGCCTACAGAGACGCTGACAGGGGCTGTAACGCCTACTGATACGCCGACTTACTTAGATAGTGGTAGATAAAGGCATAGAGAAGGCAGCAGACCCCCCAATCGACAGCGGCAGCGACTGAGACGCCTACAGAAATGCTGACAGAGGCTGCGGCGCCGAATGAGGCAGATAGGGGTAGATATAGCTATAGAGAAGGCAGCAGACAACCCAATCGACAGCGGCAGCGACTGAGAAGCCGACTGAGACGCCGACTGAGGCAGCTAGTGGTAGATACAGGCATAGAGAAAGCAGCAGACCCCCCAATCGACAGCGGCAGCGACTGAGACGCCTACAGGGACGCTGACAGGGGCTGTGACGCCTACTGATACGCCGACTGAGGCAGATAGTGGTAGATATAGGCAAAGATTAGGCAGCAGACCCCCCAATCGACAGCGGCAGCGACTGAGACGCCTACAGAAATGCTGACAGAGGCTGCGTCGCAGACTGAGGCAGATAGGGGTAGATATAGGCATTGATAAGGCAGCAGACCCCCCAATCGACAGCGGCAGCGACTGAGAAGCCGTCTGAGACGCCGACAGAGGCAGATAGTGGTAGATATAGGTATAGAAAAGGCAGCAGACCCCCCAATCGACAGCGGCAGCGACTGAGAAGCCGACTGAGATGCCGACTGAGGCTGCGACGCCGACTGAGACGCCGAATGAGGCAGATAGGGGTAGATATAGGTATAGAGAAGGCAGCAGACAACCCAATCGACAGCGGCAGCGACTGAGAAGCCGACTGAGACGCCGACTGAGGCAGATAGTGGTAGATATTGGCATAGAGAAGGCAGCAGACCCCTCAATCGACAGCGGCAGCGACTGAGATGCCTACAGAGTCGCTGACAGAGGCTGCGACGCCGACTGAGACGCCGAATTTGGCAGATAGGGGTAGATATAGGTATAGAGAAGGCAGCAGACAACCCAATCGACAGCGGCAGCGACTGAGACGCCTACAGAGACGCCGACAGAGGCTGCGATGCCGACTGAGACGTCGATTGTGGCAGATAGGGGTAGATATAGGCAAAGAGAAGGCAGCAGACCCCCAATCGACAGCGGCAGCGACTGAGACACCTACAGAGATGCTGACAGAGGCTGCGACGCCGAACGAGGAAGATAGGGGTAGATATAGGCATAGAGAAGGGAGCAGACCCCCCAATCGACAGCGGCAGCGACTGAGACGCCTACAGAGACGCTGACAGAGGCTGCGAATCCGACTGAGACGCCGACTGAGGCAGATAGGAGTAGATATAGGCACAGAGAAGGCAGCAGACCCCCCCCAATCGACAGCGGCTGCGACTGAGATGCCTACAGAGACGCCGACAGAGGCTGCGATGCCGACTGAGACGTCGATTCTGGCAGATAGGGGTAGATATAGGCAAAGAGAAGGCAGCAGACCCCCAATCGACAGCGGCAGCGACTGAGACACCTACAGAGATGCTGACAGAGGCTGCGACGCCGAACGAGGCAGATAGGGGTAGATATAGGCATAGAGAAGGGAGCAGACCCCCCAATCGACAGCGGCAGCGACTGAGACGCCTACAGAGATGCTGACAGAGGCTGCGACGCCGACCGAGGCAGATAGGGGTAGAAATAGGTATAGAGAAGGAAGCAGACAACCCAATCGACAGCGGCAGCGACTGAGAAGCCGACTGAGACGCCGACTGAGGCAGCTAGTGGTAGATATAGGCATAGATTAGGCAGCTGACCCCCCAATCGACAGCGGCAGCGACCGAGACGCCTACAGAAATGCTGACAGAGGCTGCGATGCAGACTGAGGCAGATAGGCGTAGATATAGGCATAGAGAAGGCAGCAGACCCCAAAATCGACAACGGCAGCGACTGAGACGCCTACAGAGATGCTGACAGAGGCTGCGATGCCGACCGAGGCAGATAGGGGTAGATATAGGCATAGAGAAAGTAGCAGATCCCCCCCCAATTGAAAGTGGCAGTGACTGAGACGCCTACAGAGACGGTGACGGGGGCTGTGACGCCTACTGAGACGCCGACTGAGGCAGATAGTGGTAGATATAGGCATAGAGAAGGCAGCAGACCCCCCAATCGACAGCGGCAGTGGCTGAGATGCCTACAGAAATGCTGACAGAGGCTGCGAATCCGACTGAGACGCCGACTGAGGCAGATAGGGGTAGATATAGGCACAGAGAAGGTAGCAGACCCCCCAATCGACAGCGGGAGCGACTGAGACACCTAGAGAGACGCTGACAGAGGCTGCGACGCCGACTGAGACGCCGACTGAGGCAGAGAGGGGTATATATAGGCATAGAGAAGGCAGCATACTCCTCCAATCGACAGAAGCAACTGCTGAGACGCCTACAGAGACGCTGACAGAGGCTGCGACGCAAACTGAGGAAGATAGGGGTAGAAATAGGCAAAGAGAAGGCAGCAGACCCCCCAATCGACAGCGGCAGCGACTGAGACGCCTACAGAGATTCTGATAGAGGCTGCGACGCCGACCGAGGCAGATAGGGGAGATATAGGCATAGATAATGCAGCAGACCCCCCCCCAATTGACAGCGGCAGTGACTGAGACGCCTACAGAGACGCTGACAGAGGCTGCGACGCCGACTGAGGCAGATAGGGGTAGATATAGCTATATAGAAGGCAGCAGACAACCCAATCAACAGCGGCAGCGACTGAGAAGCCGACTGAGACGACGACTGAGGCAGATAGTGGTAGATATAGGCATAGAGAAGGCAGCTGACCCCCCAATCGACAGCGGCAGCGGCTGAGACGCCTACAGAAATGCTGACAGAGGCTGCGATGCAGACTGAGGTAGATAGGTTTAGATATAGGCAAACAGAAGGCAGCAGACCACCCAATCGACAGCGGCAGCGACTGAGACGCCTACAGAGATGCTGACAGTGGCTGCGACGCAGACTGAGGTAGATAGGTTTAGATATAGGCAAACAGAAGGCAGCAGACCACCCAATCGACAGCGGCAGCGACTGAGACGCCTACAGAGATGCTGACAGTGGCTGCGACGCCCACCGAGGCAGATAGGTTTAGATATAGGCATAAAGAAACCAGCAGACCACCCCAATGGACAGCGCCAGCGACTGAGACGCCTACAGAGAAGCTGACAGAGGCTGCGATGCCGACTGATACAGATAGGAGTAGATATAGGCATAGAGAAGGCAGCAGACACCCCAATCGACAGCGGCAGCGACTGAGACGCCTACAGAGACGTTGACAGAGGCTGTGACGCCGACTGAGACGCCGACTGAGGCAGATAGGGGTACATATGGGCATACAGAAGGCAGCAGACCCCTCCAATCGACAGTGGCAGCGACTGAGACGCCTACAGAGATGCTGACAGAGGCTGCGACGCCGACTGAGTCAGATAGGTTTAGATATAGACATAAAGAAGGCAGCAGACCCCCCAATCGACAGCGGCATCGACTGAGACGCCTACAGAGACGCTGACAGAGGCTGCGACGCCGACTGAGTCGCCGACTGAGGCAGATCGGCGTATATATAGGCATAGAGAAGGCAGCAGCGACTGAGACGCCGAATGAGGCAGATAGGGATAGATATAGGCATAGAGAAGGCAGCAGACACCCCAATCGACAGCGGCAGCAACTGAGACGCCTTCAGAGATGCTGACAGACTCTGCGACGCCGACCGAGGCAGATAGGGGTAGATATACGCATACAGAAGGCAGCAGACCCCCCCAATCGACAGTGGCAGCGACTGAGACGCCTACAGAGATGCTGACAGAGGCTGCGACGCCGACTGAGTCAGATAGGTTTAGATATAGACATAAAGAAGGCAGCAGACCCCCCAGTGTCTTTTGAAGATTTCCACCTCCGTTCCAATTATGGAAAAAAAAGAGACCCCCCAATCGACAGCGGCAGCGACTGAGACGCCTACAGAAATGCTGACAGAGGCTGCGACGCCGACTGAGGCAGATAGGATTAGATATAGCTATAGAGAAGGCAGCAGACAACCCAATCGACAGCGGCAGCGACTGAGAAGCCGACTGAGACGCCGACTGAGGCAGATAGTGGTAGATATAGGCATAGAGAAGGCAGCAGACAACCCAGTCGACAGCGGTAGCGACTGAGAAGCCGACTGAGGCAGATAGGGGTAGATATAGGCATAGAGAAGGCAGCAGACCCCCCAATCGACAGCGGCATCGACTGAGACGGCTACAGAGACGCTGACAAAGGCTGCGACGCCGACTGAGACGTCGATTGAGGCAGATAGGGGTAAATATAGGCAAACAGAAGGCAGCAGACCACCCAATCGACAGCGGCAGCGACTGAGACGCCTACAGAGATGCTGACAGAGGCTGCGACGCCGACCGAGGCAGATAGGGGTAGATATAGGCATAGATAATGCAGCAGACCCCACCCCCCAATTGACAGCGGCAGTGACTGAGACGCCTACAGAGACGCTGCCAGGGGCTGTAACGCCTACTGATACGCCGACTTACTTAGATAGTGGTAGATAAAGGCATAGAGAAGGCAGCAGACCCCCCAATCGACAGCGGCAGCGACTGAGACGCCTACAGAAATGCTGACAGAGGCTGCGGCGCCGAATGAGGCAGATAGGGGTAGATATAGCTATAGAGAAGGCAGCGGACAACCCAATCGACAGCGGCAGCGACTGAGAAGCCGACTGAGACGCCGACTGAGGCAGCTAGTGGTAGATACAGGCATAGAGAAAGCAGCAGACCCCCCAATCGACAGCGGCAGCGGCTGAGACGCCTACAGGGACGCTGACAGGGGCTGTGACGCCTACTGATACGCCGGCTGAGGCAGATAGTGGTAGATATAGGCAAAGATTAGGCAGCAGACCCCCCAATCGACAGCGGCAGCGACTGAGACGCCTACAGAAATGCTGATAGAGGCTGCGTCGCAGACTGAGGCAGATAGAGGTAGATATAGGCACTGATAAGGCAGCAGACCCCCCAATCGACAGCGGCAGCGACTGAGACGCCTACAAAGACGCTGACAGTGGCTGCGAATCCGACTGAGACGCCGACTGAGGCAGATAGGGGTATATATAGGCACAGAGAAGGCAGCAGACCCCCCAATCGCCAGCGGCAACTGCTGAGACGCTTACAGAGACGCTGACAGAGGCTGCGACGCCGACTGAGATGCCGACTGAGGCAAATAGGGGTATACATCGGCATAGAGAAGGCACCAGCCCCCCCAATCGACAGCGGCAGCGACTAAGACGCCTACAGAGACGCTGCCAGAGGCTGCGACGCCGACTGAGACGCCGACTGAGACGCCGACTGAGGCAGATAGGGATAAATATAAGCATAGAAAATTCAGCAGTCCCCCCAATCGACAGCGGCAACTGCTGAGACGCTTACAGAGATGCTGACAGAGGCTGCGACGCCGACCGAGGCAGATAGGGGTAGATGTAGGCATAGAGAAAGCAGCAGATCATCCCCAATTGAAAGTGGCAGTGACTGAGACGAATACAGAGACGCTGACAGAGGCTGCGACGCCGACCGAGGCAGATAGGGGTAGATATAGGCACAGAGAAGGCAGCAGACCCCCCCAATCGACAGCGGCAGCGACTGAGATGCCTACAGAGACGCTGACAGAGGCTGCGAAACCGACTGAGACGTCGATTGAGGCAGATAGGGGTAGATATAGGCAAAGAGTAGGCAGCAGACCCCCAATCGACAGCGGCAGCGACTGAGACGCCTACAGAGATGCTGACAGAGGCTGCGACGCCGACCGAGGCAGATAGGTTTAGATATAGGCATAAAGAAGTCAGCAGACCACCCCAATCGACAGCGGCAGCGACTGAGACGCCTACAGAGAAGCTGACAGAGGCTGAGATGCCGACTGATACAGATAGGAGTAGATATAGGCATAGAGAAGGCAGCAGACACCCCAATCGACAGCGGCAGCGACTGAGACGCCTACAGAGACGTTGACAGAGGCTGCGAAACCGACTGAGACGTCGATTGAGGCAGATAGGGGTAGATATAGGCAAAGAGAAGGCAGCAGACACCCCAATCGACAGCGGCAGCGACTGAGACGCCTACAGAGATGCTGACAGAGGCTGCGAAACCGACTGAGACGTCGATTGAGGCAGATAGGGGTAGATATAGGCAAAGAGAAGGCAGCAGACCCCCAATCGACAGCGGCAGCGACTGAGACGCCTACAGAGATGCTGACAGAGGCTGCGACGCCGAACGAGGCAGATAGGTTTAGATATAGGCATAAAGAAGTCAGCAGACCACCCCAATTGACAGCGGCAGTGACTGAGACGCCTACAGAGACGCTGACAGAGGCTGCGACGCCGACTGAGGCAGATAGGGGTAGATATAGCTATATAGAAGGCAGCAGACAACCCAATCAACAGCGGCAGCGACTGAGAAGCCGACTGAGACGACGACTGAGGCAGATAGTGGTAGATATAGGCATAGAGAAGGCAGCAGACCCCCCAATCGACAGCGGCAGCGACTGAGACGCCTACAGAGAAGCTGACAGGGGTTGTGACGCCTACTGATACGCCGACTTAGGCAGATAGTGGTAGATATAGGCATAGAGAAAGCAGCAGACCCCCATTCGACAGCGGCAGCGGCTGAGACGCCTACAGAAATGCTGACAGAGGCTGCGATGCAGACTGAGGTAGATAGGTTTAGATATAGGCAAACAGAAGGCAGCAGACCACCCAATCGACAGCGGCAGCGACTGAGACGCCTACAGAGATGCTGACAGTGGCTGCGACGCCCACCGAGGCAGATAGGTTTAGATATAGGCATAAAGAATTCAGCAGACCACCCCAATGGACAGCGGCAGCGACTGAGACGCCTACAGAGAAGCTGACAGAGGCTGCGATGCCGACTGATACAGATAGGAGTAGATATAGGCATAGAGAAGGCAGCAGACACCCCAATCGACAGCGGCAGCGACTGAGACGCCTACAGAGACGTTGACAGAGGCTGTGACGCCGACTGAGACGCCGACTGAGGCAGATAGGGGTACATATGGGCATACAGAAGGCAGCAGACCCCTCCAATCGACAGTGGCAGCGACTGAGACGCCTACAGAGATGCTGACAGAGGCTGCGACGCCGACTGAGTCAGATAGGTTTAGATATAGACATAAAGAAGGCAGCAGACCCCCCAATCGACAGCGGCATCGACTGAGACGCCTACAGAGACGCTGACAGAGGCTGCGACGCCGACTGAGTCGCCGACTGAGGCAGATCGGCGTATATATAGGCATAGAGAAGGCAGCAGCGACTGAGACGCCGAATGAGGCAGATAGGGATAGATATAGGCATAGAGAAGGCAGCAGACACCCCAATCGACAGCGGCAGCAACTGAGACGCCTTCAGAGATGCTGACAGACTCTGCGACGCCGACCGAGGCAGATAGGGGTAGATATACGCATACAGAAGGCAGCAGACCCCCCCAATCGACAGTGGCAGCGACTGAGACGCCTACAGAGATGCTGACAGAGGCTGCGACGCCGACTGAGTCAGATAGGTTTAGATATAGACATAAAGAAGGCAGCAGACCCCCCAGTGTCTTTTGAAGATTTCCACCTCCGTTCCAATTATGGAAAAAAAGAGACCCCCCAATCGACAGCGGCAGCGACTGAGACGCCTACAGAAATGCTGACAGAGGCTGCGACGCCGACTGAGGCAGATAGGATTAGATATAGCTATAGAGAAGGCAGCAGACAACCCAATCGACAGCGGCAGCGACTGAGAAGCCGACTAAGACGCCGACTGAGGCAGATAGTGGTAGATATAGGCATAGAGAAGGCAGCAGACAACCCAGTCGACAGCGGTAGCGACTGAGAAGCCGACTGAGGCAGATAGGGGTAGATATAGGCATAGAGAAGGCAGCAGACCCCCCAATCGACAGCGGCAGCGACTGAGACGGCTACAGAGACGCTGACAAAGGCTGCGACGCCGACTGAGACGTCGATTGAGGCAGATAGGGGTAAATATAGGCAAACAGAAGGCAGCAGACCACCCAATCGACAGCGGCAGCGACTGAGACGCCTACAGAGATGCTGACAGAGGCTGCGACGCCGACCGAGGCAGATAGGGGTAGATATAGGCATAGATAATGCAGCAGACCCCACCCCCCAATTGACAGCGGCAGTGACTGAGACGCCTACAGAGACGCTGCCAGGGGCTGTAACGCCTACTGATACGCCGACTTACTTAGATAGTGGTAGATAAAGGCATAGAGAAGGCAGCAGACCCCCCAATCGACAGCGGCAGCGACTGAGACGCCTACAGAAATGCTGACAGAGGCTGCGGCGCCGAATGAGGCAGATAGGGGTAGATATAGCTATAGAGAAGGCAGCAGACAACCCAATCGACAGCGGCAGCGACTGAGAAGCCGACTGAGACGCCGACTGAGGCAGCTAGTTGTAGATACAGGCATAGAGAAAGCAGCAGACCCCCCAATCGACAGCGGCAGCGACTGAGACGCCTACAGGGACGCTGACAGGGGCTGTGACGCCTACTGATACGCCGACTGAGGCAGATAGTGGTAGATATAGGCAAAGATTAGGCAGCAGACCCCCCAATCGACAGCGGCAGCGACTGAGACGCCTACAGAAATGCTGATAGAGGCTGCGTCGCAGACTGAGGCAGATAGGGGTAGATATAGGCATTGATAAGGCAGCAGACCCCCCAATCGACAGCGGCAGCGACTGAGACGCCTACAAAGACGCTGACAGTGGCTGCGAATCCGACTGAGACGCCGACTGAGGCAGATAGGGGTATATATAGGCACAGAGAAGGCAGCAGACCCCCCAATCGCCAGCGGCAACTGCTGAGACGCTTACAGAGACGCTGACAGAGGCTGCGACGCCGACTGAGATGCCGACTGAGGCAAATAGGGGTATACATCGGCATAGAGAAGGCACCAGCCCCCCCAATCGACAGCGGCAGCGACTAAGACGCCTACAGAGACGCTGCCAGAGGCTGCGACGCCGACTGAGACGCCGACTGAGACGCCGACTGAGGCAGATAGGGATAAATATAAGCATAGAAAATTCAGCAGTCCCCCCAATCGACAGCGGCAACTGCTGAGACGCTTACAGAGATGCTGACAGAGGCTGCGACGCCGACCGAGGCAGATAGGGGTAGATGTAGGCATAGAGAAAGCAGCAGATCATCCCCAATTGAAAGTGGCAGTGACTGAGACGAATACAGAGACGCTGACAGAGGCTGCGACGCCGACCGAGGCAGATAGGGGTAGATATAGGCACAGAGAAGGCAGCAGACCCCCCCAATCGACAGCGGCAGCGACTGAGATGCCTACAGAGACGCTGACAGAGGCTGCGAAACCGACTGAGACGTCGATTGAGGCAGATAGGGGTAGATATAGGCAAAGAGAAGGCAGCAGACCCCCAATCGACAGCGGCAGCGACTGAGACGCCTACAGAGATGCTGACAGAGGCTGCGACGCCGACCGAGGCAGATAGGTTTAGATATAGGCATAAAGAAGTCAGCAGACCACCTCAATCGACAGCGGCAGCGACTGAGACGCCTACAGAGAAGCTGACAGAGGCTGAGATGCCGACTGATACAGATAGGAGTAGATATAGGCATAGAGAAGGCAGCAGACACCCCAATCGACAGCGGCAGCGACTGAGACGCCTACAGAGACGTTGACAGAGGCTGCGAAACCGACTGAGACGTCGATTGAGGCAGATAGGGGTAGATATAGGCAAAGAGAAGGCAGCAGACACCCCAATCGACAGCGGCAGCGACTGAGACGCCTACAGAGATGCTGACAGAGGCTGCGAAACCGACTGCGACGTCGATTGAGGCAGATAGGGGTAGATATAGGCAAAGAGAAGGCAGCAGACCCCCAATCGACAGCGGCAGCGACTGAGACGCCTACAGAGATGCTGACAGAGGCTGCGACGCCGAACGAGGCAGATAGGTTTAGATATAGGCATAAAGAAGTCAGCAGACCACCCCAATCGACAGCGGCAGCGACTGAGACGACTACAGAGAAGCTGACAGAGGCTGCGATGCCGACTGATACAGATAGGAGTAGATATAGGCATAGAGAAGGCAGCAGACCCCCAATCGACAGCGGCAGCGACTGAGACGCCTACAGAGACGTTGACAGAGGCTGTGACGCCGACTGAGACGCCGACTGAGGCAGATAGGGGTACATATAGGCATACAGAAGGCAGCAGACCCCCCCCAATCGACAGTGGCAGCGACTGAGACGCCTACAGAGATTCTGACAGAGGCTGCGACGCCGACTGAGTCAGATAGGTTTAGATATAGACATAAAGAAGGCAGCAGACCCCCCAATCGACAGCAGCATCGACTGAGACGCCTACAGAGACGCTGACAGAGGCTGCGACACCGACTGAGACGCCGACTGAGGCAGATAGGGGTATATATAGGCATAGAGAAGGCAGCAGCGACTGAGACGCCGAATGAGGCAGATTGGGATAGATATAGGCATACAGAAGGCAGCAGACACCCCAATCGACAGCGGCAGCGACTGAGACGCCTTCAGAGATTCTGACAGACTCTGCGACGCCGACCGAGGCAGATAGGGGTAGATATAGGCATAAAGAAGGCAGCAGACCCCCCAATCGACAGCGGCAGCGACTGAGACGCCTACAGAAATGCTGGCAGAGGCTGCGACGCCGACTGAGGCAGATAGGGGTAGATATAGGCATAGAGAAGGCAGCAGACACCCCAAACGACAGTGGCAGCGACTGAGAAGCCTACAGAAATGCTGACAGAGGCTGCGACGCCGACTGAGACGTCGATTGAGGCAGATAGGGGTAAATATAGGCAAACAGAAGGCAGCAGACCACCCAATCGACAGCGGCAGCGACTGAGACGCCTACAGAGATGCTGACAGAGGCTGCGACGCCGACCGAGGCAGATAGGGGTAGATATGGGCATAGATAATGCAGCAGACCCCACCCCCCAATTGACAGCGGCAGTGACTGAGACGCCTACAGAGACGCTGACAGGGGCTGTAACGCCTAATGATACGCCGACTTACTTAGATAGTGGTAGATAAAGGCATAGAGAAGGCAGCAGACCCCCCAATCGACAGCGGCAGCGACTGAGACGCCTACAGAAATGCTGACAGAGGCTGCGACACCGAATGAGGCAGATAGGGGTAGATATAGCTATAGAAAAGGCAGCAGACAACCCAATCGACAGCGGCAGCGACTGAGAACCCAACTGAGACGCCGACTGAGGCAGCTAGTGGTAGATACAGGCATAGAGAAAGCAGTAGACCCCCCAATCGACAGCGGCAGCGACTGAGACGCCTACAGGGACGCTGACAGGGGCTGTGACGCCTACTGATACGCCGACTGAGGCAGATAGTGGTAGATATAGGCAAAGATTAGGCAGCAGACCCCCCAATCGACAGCGGCAGCGACTGAGACGCCTACAGAAATGCTGACAGAGGCTGCGTCGCAGACTGAGGCAGATAGGGGTAGATATAGGCATTGATAAGGCAGCAGACCCCCCAATCGACAGCGGCAGCGACTGAGACGCCTACAAAGACGCTGACAGTGGCTGCGAATCCGACTGAGACGCCGACTGAGGCAGATAGGGGTATATATAGGCACAGAGAAGGCAGCAGACCCCCCAATCGCCAGCGGCAACTGCTGAGACGCTTACAGAGACGCTGACAGAGGCTGCGACGCCGACTGAGATGCCGACTAAGGCAAATAGGGGTATACATCGGCATAGAGAAGGCACCAGCCCCCCAATCGACAGCGGCAGCGACTAAGACGCCTACAGAGACGCTGCCAGAGGCTGCGACGCCGACTGAGACGCCGACTGAGACGCCGACTGAGGCAGATAGGGATAGATATAAGCATAGAAAATTCAGCAGTCCCCCCAATCGACAGCGGCAACTGCTGAGACGCTTACAGAGATGCTGACAGAGGCTGCGACGCCGACCGAGGCAGATAGGGGTAGATGTAGGCATAGAGAAAGCAGCAGATCATCCCCAATTGAAAGTGGCAGTGACTGAGACGAATGCAGAGACGCTGACAGAGGCTGCGACGCCGACCGAGGCAGATAGGGGTAGATATAGGTATAGAGAAGGCAGCAGACAACCCAGTCGACAGCGGTAGCGACTGAGAAGCCGACTGAGGCAGATAGGGGTAGATATAGGCACAGAGAAGGCAGCAGACCCCCCCCAATCGACAGCGGCAGCGACTGAGATGCCTACAGAGACGCTGACAGAGGCTGCGAAACCGACTGAGACGTCGATTGAGGCAGATAGGGGTAGATATAGGCAAAGAGAAGGCAGCAGACCCCCAATCGACAGCGGCAGCGACTGAGACGCCTACAGAGATGCTGACAGAGGCTGCGACGCCGACCGAGGCAGATAGGTTTAGATATAGGCATAAAGAAGTCAGCAGACCACCCCAATCGACAGCGGGAGCGACTGAGACGCCTACAGAGAAGCTGACAGAGGCTGCGATGCCGACTGATACAGATAGGAGTAGATATAGGCATAGAGAAGGCAGCAGACACCCCAATCGACAGCGGCAGCGACTGAGACGCCTACAGAGACGTTGACAGAGGCTGTGACGCCGACTGAGACGCCGACTGAGGCAGATAGGGGTAAATATAGGCAAACAGAAGGCAGCAGACCACCCAATCGACAGCGGCAGCGACTGAGACGCCTACAGAGATGCTGACAGAGGCTGCGACGCCGACCGAGGCAGATAGGGGTAGATATGGGCATAGATAATGCAGCAGACCCCACCCCCCAATTGACAGCGCCAGTGACTGAGACGCCTACAGAGACGCTGACAGGGGCTGTAACGCCTAATGATACGCCGACTTACTTAGATAGTGGTAGATAAAGGCATAGAGAAGGCAGCAGACCCCCCAATCGACAGCGGCAGCGACTGAGACGCCTACAGAAATGCTGACAGAGGCTGCGACACCGAATGAGGCTGATAGGGGTAGATATAGCTATAGAGAAGGCAGCAGACAACCCAATCGACAGCGGCAGCGACTGAGAAGCCGACTGAGACGCCGACTGAGGCAGATAGGGGTACATATAGGCATACAGAAGGCAGCAGACCCCCCCCAATCGACAGTGGCAGCGACTGAGACGCCTACAGAGATGCTGACAGAGGCTGCGACGCCGACTGAGTCAGATAGGTTTAGATATAGACATAAAGAAGGCAGCAGACCCCCCAATCGACAGTGGCATCGACTGAGACGCCTACAGAGACGCTGACAGAGGCTGCGACGCCGACTGTGACGCCGACTGAGGCATATAGGAGTATATATAGGCATAGAGAAGGCAGCAGCGACTGAGAAGCCGAATGAGGCAGATAGGGATAGTTATAGGCATAGAGAAGGCAGCAGACACCCCAATCGACAGCGGCAGCGACTGAGACGCCTTCAGAGATGCTGACAGACTCTGCGACGCCGACCGAGGCAGATAGGGGTAGATATAGGCATAAAGAAGGCAGCAGACCCCCCAATCGACAGCGGCAGCGACTGAGACGCCTACAGAAATGCTGCCAGAGGCTGCGACGTCGACTGAGGCAGATAGGGGTAGATATAGGCATAGAGAAGGCAGCAGACACCCCAATCGACAGCGGCAGCGACTGAGAAGCCTACAGAAATGCTGACAGAGGCTGCGATGCCGACTGAGGCAGATAGGGGTAGATATAGGCATAAAGAAGGCAGCAGACCCCCCAATCGACAGCGGCAGCGACTGAGACGCCTACACAAATGCTGACAGAGGCTGCGACGCCGACTGAGGCAGATAGGAGTATATATAGGCATAGAGAAGGCAGCAGCGACTGAGACGCCGAATGAGGCAGATAGGGATAGATATAGGCATTGAGAAGGCAGCAGACACCCCAATCGACAGCGGCAGCGACTGAGACGCCTACAGAGACGTTGACAGAGGCTGCGACGACGACTGAGATGTCTAATGAGGCAGATAGGAGTATATATAGGCATAGAGAAGGCAGCAGCGTCTGAGACGCCGAATGAGGCAGATAGGGATAGATATAGGAATAAAGAATTCAGCAGACCCCCCAATCGACAGCGGCAGCGACTGCGACGCCTACAGAGGCGCTGCCGGGGCTATGACGCCGACTGAGACGCCGACTGAGGGAGATAGGGGTAGATATAGGCATACAGAAGGCAGCAGCGACTGAGACGCCTACAGAGACGCTGGCAGAGGCTGCGACGCCGACTGAGACGCCGAAAGATGCAGATAGGGGTAGATATAGGCATAGAGAAGGCAGCAGACACCCCAATCGACAGCGGCAGCGACTGAGACGCCTACATAGACGTTGACAGAGGCTGCGACGACGACTGAGGCAGATAGGGGTAGATATAGCTATAGAGAAGGCAGCAGACCCCCAATCGACAGCGGCAGCGACTGAGACGCCTACAGAGATGCTGACAGAGGCTGCGACGCCGACCGAGGCAGATACGGGTAGATATAGGCATAGAGAAGGCAGCAGACACCCCAATCGACAGCGGCAGCGACTGAGACGCCTACATAGACGTTGACAGAGGCTGCGACGACGACTGAGACGCCGACTGAGGCAGATAGGAGTATATATAGGCATAGAGAAGGCAGCAGCGACTGAGACGCCGAATGAGGCAGATAGGGATAGATATAGGCATAGAGAAGGCAGCAGACACCCCAATCGACAGCGGCAGCGACTGAGACGCCTTCAGAGATGCTGACAGACTCTGCGACGCCGACCGAGGCAGATAGGGGTAGATATAGGCATAAAGAAGGCAGCAGACACCCCAATCGACAGCGGCAGCGACTGAGACGCCTACAGAAATGCTGACAGAGGCTGCGACGCCGACTGAGGCAGATAGGGGCAGATATAGGCATAGAGAAGGCAGCAGACACCCCAATCGACAGCGGCAGCGACTGAGACGCCTACAGAAATGCTGACAGAGGCTGCGACGCCGACTGAGGCAGATAGGGGTAGATATAGGCATAAAGAAGGCAGCAGACCCCCAATCGACAGCGGCAGCGACTGAGACGCCTACAGAAATGCTGACAGAGGCTGCGACGCCGACTGAGACGTCGATTGAGGCAGATAGGGGTAGATATAGGCAAACAGAAGGCATCAGACCACCCAATCGACAGCGGCAGCGACTGAGACGCCTTCAGAGATGCTGACAGACTCTGCGACGCCGACCGAGGCAGATAGGGGTAGATATAGGCATAAAGAAGGCAGCAGGCCCCCAATCGACAGCGGCAGCGACTGAGACGCCTACAGAGACGCTGACAGGGGCTGTGACGCCTACTGATACGCCGACTTACTTAGATAGTGCCAGATATAGGCATAGAGAAGGCAGCAGACCCCCCCAATCGACAGCGGCAGCGACTGAGACGCCAACAGAAATGCTGACAGAGGCTGAGACGCCGACTGAGGCAGATAGGGGTAGATATAGCTATAGAGAAGGCAGCAGACAACCCAATCGACAGCGGCAGCGACTGAGAAGCCGACAGAGACGCCGACTGAGGCAGATAGTGGTAGATATAGGCATAGAGAAGGCAGCAGACCCCCCAATCGACAGCGGCAGCTACTGAGACACCTACAGAGAAGCTGACAGGGGTTGTGACGCCTACTGATACGCCGACTTAGGCAGATAGTGGTAGATATAGGCATAGAGAAGGCAGCAGACCCCCCAATCGACAACGGCTGCGACTGAGATGCCTACAGAGAAGCTGACAGAGGCTGCGACGCCGACCGAGGCAGATAGGGGTAGATATAGGCATAGAGAAGGCAGCAGACCCCCCAATCGACAACGGCTGCGACTGAGATGCCTACAGAGAAGCTGACAGAGGCTGCGACGCCGACCGAGGCAGATAGGGGTAGATATAGGCATAGAGAAGGCAGCAGACCCCCCAATCGACAGCGGCAGCGACTGAGAAGCCGACTGAGACGCCGACTGAGGTAGCTAGTGGTAGATATAGGCATAGAGAAGGCAGCAGACCCCCAATCTACAGCGGCAGCGACTGAGACGCCTACAGGGACGCTGACAGGGGCTGTGACGCCTACTGATACGCCGACTGAGGCAGATAGTGGTAGATATAGGCATAGATTAGGCAGCAGACCCCCCAATCGACAGCGGCAGCGACTGAGACGCCTACAGAAATGCTGACAGAGGCTGCGTCGCAGACTGAGGCAGATAGGGGTAGATATAGGCATAGAGAAAGCAGCAGATCATCCCCAATTGAAAGTGGCAATGACTGAGACGCCTACAGAGACGCTGACAGAGGCTGCAACGCCTACCGAGGCAGATAGGGGTAGATATAGGTATAGAAAAGGCAGCAGACAACCCAGTCGACAGCGGTAGCGACTGAGAAGCCGACTGAGGCAGATAGGGGTAGATATAGGCACAGAGAAGGCAGCAGACCCCCCCAATCGACAGCGGCAGCGACTGGGATGCCTACAGAGACGCTGACAGAGGCTGCGACGCCGACTTTGACGTCGATTGAGGCAGATAGGGGTAGATATAGGCAAAGAGAAGGCAGCAGACCCCCAATCGACAGCGGCAGCGACTGAGACGCCTACAGAGATGCTGACAGATGCAGCGACGCCGACCGAGGCAGATAGGTTTAGATATAGGCATAAAGAAGTCAGCAGACCACCACAATCGACAGCGGCAGCGACTGAGACGCCTACAGAGAAGCTGACAGAGGCTGCGATGCCGACTGATACAGATAGGAGTAGGTATAGGCATAGAGAAGGCAGCAGACACCCCAATCGACAGCGGCTGCGACTGAGAAGCCGACTGCTGACAGAGGCTGCGACGCCGACCGAGGCAGATAGGTTTAGATATAGGCATAAAGAAGCCAGCAGACCACCACAATCGACAGCGGCAGCGACTGAGACGCCTACAGAGAAGCTGACAGAGGCTGCGATGCCGACTGATACAGATAGGAGTAGATATAGGCATAGAGAAGGCAGCAGACACCCCAATCGACAGCGGCAGCGACTGAGACGCCTACAGAGACGTTGACAGAGGCTGTGACGCCGACTGAGGCAGATAGGGGTACATATAGGCATACAGAATGCAGCAGACCCCCCCAATCGACAGTGGCAGCGACTGAGACGCCTACAGAGATGCTGACAGAGGCTGGGACGCCGACTGAAACAGATAGGTTTAGATATAGGCATAAAGAAGGCAGCAGACCCCCCAATCGACAGCGGCATCGACTGAGACACCTACAGAGACGCTGACAGAGGCTGCGACGCCGGCTGAGACGCCGACTGAGGCAGATAGGAGTATATATAGGCATAGAGAAGGCAGCAGCGACTGAGACGCCGAATGAGGCAGATAGGGATAGATATAGGCATAGAGAAGGCAGCAGACACCCCAATCGACAGCGGCAGCGACTGAGACGCCTACAGAGACGTTGACAGAGGCTGTGACGCCGACTGATACGCCGACTGAGGCAGATAGGGGAAGATATTGGCATACAGAAGGCAGCAGACCCCCCAATCGACAATGGCAGCGACTGAGACGCCTACAGAGATGCTGACAGAGGCTGCGACGCCGACTGAGACGCCGACTGAGGCAGATAGGAGTATATATAGGCATAGAGAAGGCAGCAGCGACTGAGACGCCGAATGAGGGAGATAGGGATAGATATAGGCATAGAGAAGGCAGCAGACACCCCAATCGACAGCGGCAGCGACTGAGACGCCTACAGAGACGTTGACAGAGGATGTGACGCCGACTGATACGCCGACAGAGGCAGATAGGGGAAGATATAGGAATACAGAAGGCAGCAGACCCCCCCAATCGACAATGGCAGCGACTGAGACGCCTACAGAGATGCTGACAGAGGCTGCGACGCCGACTGAGATGCCGACTGAGGCAGAGGGGGGTAGATATTAGCATAGAGAAGGCAGCATACTCCCCCAATCGACAGCTGCAACTGCTGAGACGCTTACAGAGACGCTGACAGAGGCTGCGACGTCGACTGAGTCAGATAGGTTTAGATATAGGTATAAAGAAGGCAGCAGACACCCCCCCCCCCCCAATCGACAGCGGCAGCGACTGAGACGCCTACAGAGAAGCTGACAGAGGCGGCGACGCCGAATGAGGCAGATAGGGGTAGATATAGGCATAAAGAATTCAGCAGACCCCCCAATCGACAGCGGCAGCGACTGAGACGCCTACAGAGGCGCTGCCAGGGGCTATGACGCCGACTGAGACGCCAACTGAGGGAGACAGGGGTAGATATAGGCATACAGAAGGCAGCAGACCCCCCAATCGACAGCGGCAGCGACTGAGACGCCTACAGAGACGCTGACAGGGGCTGTGACGCCTATTGATACGCCGACTTACTTAGATAGTGCCAGATATAGGCATAGAGAAGGCAGCAGACACCCCAATCGACAGCGGCAGCGACTGAGACGCCTGCAGAGATGTTGACAGAGGCTGAGACGCCGACTGAGGCAGATAGGGGTAGATATAGCTATAGAGAAGGCAGCAGACAACCCAATCGACAGCGGCAGCGACTGAGAAGCCGACCGAGACGCCGACTGAGGCAGATAGTGGTAGATATAGGCATAGAGAAGGCAGCAGACCCCCCAATCGACAGCGGCAGCTACTGAGACACCTACAGAGAAGCTGACAGGGGTTATGACGCCTACTGATACGCCGACTTAGGCAGATAGTGGTAGATATAGGTATAGAGAAGGCAGCAGACCCCCCCAATCGACAACGGCTGCGACTGAGATGCCTACAGAGAAGCTGACAGAGGCTGCGACGCCGACCGAGGCAGATAGGGGCAGATATAGGCACAGAGAAGGCAGCAGACCCCCCAATCGACAGCGGCAGCGACTGAGACGCCTACAGAGATGCTGGCAGAGGCTGCGACGCCGACCGAGGCAGATAGGGGGAGATATAGGTATAGAGAAGGCAGCAGACAACCCAATCGACAGCGGCAGCGACTGAGAAGCCGACTGAGACGCCGACTGAGGCAGCTAGTGGTAGATATAGGCATAGAGAAAGCAGCAGACCCCCCAATCGACAGCGGCAGCGACTGAGACGCCTACAGGGACGCTGACACGGGCTGTGACGCCTACTGATACGCCGACTGAGGCAGATAGTGGTAGATATAGGCATAGATTAGGCAGCAGACCCCCCAATCGACAGCGGCAGCGACTGAGACGCCTACAGAAATGTTGACAGAGGCTGCGTCGCAGACTGAGGCAGATAGGGGTAGATATAGGCATAGAGAAAGCAGCAGATCATCCCCAATTGAAAGTGGCAGTGACTGAGACGCCTTCAGAGACGCTGACAGAGGCTGGAACGCCTCCCGAGGCAGATAGGGGTAGATATAGGTATAGAAAAGGCAGCAGACAACCCAGTCGACAGCGGTAGCGACTGAGAAGCCGACTGAGACGCCGACTGAGGTAGCTAGTGGTAGATATAGGCATAGAGAAAGCAGCAGACCCCCCAATCGACAGCGGCAGCGACTGAGACGCCTACAGGGACGCTGACACGGGCTGTGACGCCTACTGATACGCCGACTGAGGCAGATAGTGGTAGATATAGGCATAGATTAGGCAGCAGACCCCCCAATCGACAGCGGCAGCGACTGAGACGCCTACAGAAATGTTGACAGAGGCTGCGTCGCAGACTGATTCAGATAGGGGTAGATATAGGCATAGAGAAAGCAGCAGATCATCCCCAATTGAAAGTGGCAGTGACTGAGACGCCTACAGAGACGCTGACAGAGGCTGCAACGCCTACCGAGGCAGATAGGGGTAGATATAGGCATACAGAAGGCAGCAGACCCCCCAATCGAAAGAAGCAACTGCTGAGACGCTTACAGAGACGCTGACAGAGGCTGCGACGCTGACTGAGACGTCGACTGAGGCAGATAGGGGTAGATATAGCCATAGAGAAGGCAGCAGACCCCCCAATCGACAGCGGCAGCTACTGAGACACCTACAGAGAAGCTGACAGGGGTTGTGACGCCTACTGATACGCCGACTTAGGCAGATAGTGGTAGATATAGGCATAGAGAAGGCACCAGACCCCCCAATCGACAGCGGCAGCTACTGAGACACCTACAGAGAAGCTGACAGGGGTTGTGACGCCTACTGATACGCCGACTTAGGCAGATAGTGGTAGATATAGGCATAGAGAAGGCAGCAGACCCCCAATCGACAACGGCTGCGACTGAGATGCCTACAGAGAAGCTGACAGAGGCTGCGACGCCGACCGAGGCAGATAGGGGTAGATATAGGCATAGAGAAGGCAGCAGACCCCCCAATCGACAGCGGCAGCGACTGAGACGCCTACAGAGATGCTGGCAGAGGCTGCGACGCCGACCGAGGCAGATAGGGGGAGATATAGGTATAGAGAAGGCAGCAGACAACCCAATCGACAGCGGCAGCGACTGAGAAGCCGACTGAGACGCCGACTGAGGTAGCTAGTGGTAGATATAGGCATAGAGAAAGCAGCAGACCCCCCAATCGACAGCGGCAGCGACTGAGACGCCTACAGGGACGCTGACAGGGGCTGTAACGCCTACTGATACGCCGACTTAGGCAGATAGTGGTAGATATAGGCATAGAGAAGGCAGCAGACCCCCCAATCGACAGCGGCAGCTACTGAGACACCTACAGAGAAGCTGACAGGGGTTGTGACGCCTACTGATACGCCGACTTAGGCAGATAGTGGTAGATATAGGCATAGAGAAGGCAGCAGACCCCCCCAATCGACAGCGGCAGCGACTGAGACGCCTACAGAGATGCTGGCAGAGGCTGCGACGCCGACCGAGGCAGATAGGGGGAGATATAGGTATAGAGAAGGCAGCAGACAACCCAATCGACAGCGGCAGCGACTGAGAAGCCGACTGAGACGCCGACTGAGGTAGCTAGTTTTAGATATAGGCATAGAGAAAGCAGCAGACCCCCCAATCGACAGCGGCAGCGACTGAGACGCCTACAGGGACGCTGACAGGGGATGTGACGCCTACTGATACGCCGACTTAGGCAGATAGTGGTAGATATAGGCATAGAGAAGGCAGCAGACCCCCCAATCGACAACGGCTGCGACTGAGATGCCTACAGAGAAGCTGACAGAGGCTGCGACGCCGACCGAGGCAGATAGGGGTAGATATAGGCATAGAGAAGGCAGCAGACCCCCCAATCGACAGCGGCAGCGACTGAGACGCCTACAGAGATGCTGGCAGAGGCTGCGACGCCGACCGAGGCAGATAGTGGTAGATATAGGCATAGATTAGGCAGCAGACCCCCCAATCGACAGCGGCAGCGACTGAGACGCCTACAGAAATGCTGACAGAGGCTGCGTCGCAGACTGAGGCAGATAGGGGTAGATATAGGCATAGAGAAAGCAGCAGATCATCCCCAGTTGAAAGTGGCAGTGACTGAGACGCCTACAGAGACGCTGACAGAGGCTGCAACGCCTACCGAGGCAGATAGGGGTAGATATAGGTATAGAAAAGGCAGCAGACAACCCAGTCGACAGGGGTAGCGACTGAGAAGCCGACTGAGGCAGATAGGGGTAGATATAGGCACAGAGAAGGCAGCAGATCCCCCCAATCGACAGCGGCAGCGACTGGGATGCCTACAGAGACGCTGACAGAGGCTGCGACGCCGACTGAGACGTCGATTGAGGCAGATAGGGGTAGATATAGGCAAAGAGAAGGCAGCAGACCCCAATCGACAGCGGCAGCGACTGAGACGCCTACAGAGATGCTGACAGAGGCTGCGACGCCTACTGATACGCCGACTTAGGCAGATAGTGGTAGATATAGGCATAGAGAAGGCACCAGACCCCCCAATCGACAGCGGCAGCTACTGAGACACCTACAGAGAAGCTGACAGGGGTTGTGACGCCTACTGATACGCCGACTTAGGCAGATAGTGGTAGATATAGGCATAGAGAAGGCAGCAGACCCCCCAATCGACAACGGCTGCGACTGAGATGCCTACAGAGAAGCTGACAGAGGCTGCGACGCCGACCGAGGCAGATAGGGGTAGATATAGGCATAGAGAAGGCAGCAGACCCCTCCAATCGACAGCGGCAGCGACTGAGACGCCTACAGAGATGCTGGCAGAGGCTGCGACGCCGACCGAGCCAGATAGGGGGAGATATAGGTATAGAGAAGGCAGCAGACAACCCATGCGACAGCGGCAGCGACTGAGAAGCCGACTGAGACGCCGACTGAGGTAGCTAGTGGTAGATATAGGCATAGAGAAAGCAGCAGACCCCCAATCGACAGCGGCAGCGACTGAGACGCCTACAGGGACGCTGACAGGGGCTGTGACGCCTACTGATACGCCGACTTAGGCAGATAGTGGTAGATATAGGCATAGAGAAGGCAGCAGACCCCCCCAATCGACAGCGGCAGCTACTGAGACACCTACAGAGAAGCTGACAGGGGTTGTGACGCCTACTGATACGCCGACTTAGGCAGATAGTGGTAGATATAGGCATAGAGAAGGCAGCAGACCCCCCAATCGACAGCGGCAGCGACTGAGACGCCTACAGAGATGCTGGCAGAGGCTGCGACGCCGACCGAGCCAGATAGGGGGAGATATAGGTATAGAGAAGGCAGCAGACAACCCATGCGACAGCGGCAGCGACTGAGAAGCCGACTGAGACGCCGACTGAGGTAGCTAGTGGTAGATATAGGCATAGAGAAAGCAGCAGACCCCCAATCGACAGCGGCAGCGACTGAGACGCCTACAGGGACGCTGACAGGGGCTGTGACGCCTACTGATACGCCGACTTAGGCAGATAGTGGTAGATATAGGCATAGCGAAGGCAGCAGACCCCCCAATCGACAACGGCTGCGACTGAGATGCCTACAGAGAAGCTGACAGAGGCTGCGACGCCGACCGAGGCAGATAGGGGTAGATATAGGCATAGAGAAGGCAGCAGACCCCCCAATCGACAGCGGCAGCGACTGAGACGCCTACAGAGATGCTGGCAGAGGCTGCGACGCCGACCGAGGCAGATAGTGGTAGATATAGGCATAGATTAGGCAGCAGACCCCCCAATCGACAGCGGCAGCGACTGAGACGCCTACAGAAATGCTGACAGAGGCTGCGTCGCAGACTGAGGCAGATAGGGGTAGATATAGGCATAGAGAAAGCAGCAGATCATCCCCAATTGAAAGTGGCAGTGACTGAGACGCCTACAGAGACGCTGACAGAGGCTGCAACGCCTACCGAGGCAGATAGGGGTAGATATAGATATAGAACAGGCAGCAGACAACCCAGTCGACAACGGTAGCGACAGAGAAGCCGACTGAGGCAGATAGGGGTAGATATAGGCACAGAGAAGGCAGCAGACCCCCCCAATCGACAGCGGCAGCGACTGGGATGCCTACAGAGACGCTGACAGAGGCTGCGACGCCGACTGAGACGTCGATTGAGGCAGATAGGGGTAGATATAGGCAAAGAGAAGGCAGCAGACCCCCAATCGACAGAGGCAGCGACTGAGACGCCTACAGAGATGCTGACAGAGGCTGCGACGCCGACCGAGGCAGATAGGTTTAGATATAGGTATAAAGAAGTCAGCAGACCACCACAATCGACAGCGGCAGCGACTGAGACGCCTACAGAGACGTTGACAAAGGCTGTGACGCCGACTGATACGCCGACTAAGGCAGATAGGGGAAGATATAGGCATACAGAAGGCAGCAGACCCCCCCAATCTTCAATGGCAGCGACTGAGACGCCTACAGAGATGCTGACAGAGGCTGCGACGCCGACTGAGATGCCGACTGAGGCAGAGAGGGGTAGATATAGGCATAGAGACGGCAGCATACTCCCCCAATCGACAGCTGCAACTGCTGAGACGCTTACAGAGACGCTGACAGAGGCTGCGACGCCGACTGAGTCAGATAGGTTTAGATATAGGTATAAAGAAGGCAGCAGACCCCCCCCCAATCGACAGCGGCAGCGACTGAGACGCCTACAGAGGCGCTGCCAGGGGCTATGACGCCGACTGAGACGCCAACTGAGGGAGACAGGGGTAGATATAGGCATACAGAAGGCAGCAGACCCCCCAATCGAAAGAAGCAACTGCTGAGACGCTTACAGAGACGCTGACAGAGGCTGCGACGCTGACTGAGACGTCGACTGAGGCAGATAGGGGTAGATATAGGCATAGAGAAGGCAGCAGACCCCCCAATCGACAGCGGCAGCTACTGAGACACCTACAGAGAAGCTGACAGGGGTTGTGACGCCTACTGATACGCCGACTTAGGCAGATAGTGGTAGATATAGGCATAGAGAAGGCACGAGACCCCCCAATCGACCGCGGCAGCTACTGAGACACCTACAGAGAAGCTGACAGGGGTTGTGACGCCTACTGATACGCCGACTTAGGCAGATAGTGGTAGATATAGGCATAGAGAAGGCAGCAGACCCCCCAATCGACAACGGCTGCGACTGAGATGCCTACAGAGAAGCTGACAGAGGCTGCGACGCCGACCGAGGCAGATAGGGGTAGATATAGGCATAGAGAAGGCAGCAGACCCCCCAATCGACAGCGGCAGCGACTGAGACGCCTACAGAGATGCTGGCAGAGGCTGCGACGCCGACCGAGGCAGATAGGGGGAGATATAGGTATAGAGAAGGCAGCAGGTAACCCAATCGACAGCGGCAGCGACTGAGAAGCCGACTGAGACGCCGACTGAGGTAGCTAGTGGTAGATATAGGCATAGAGAAAGCAGCAGACCCCCCAATCGACAGCGGCAGCGACTGAGACGCCTACAGGGACGCTGACAGGGGCTGTGACGCCTACTGATACGCCGACTTGAATAATAATGAATGAATAATAAATTTATTTACCAATCATACATGTATAAAAGTTAACATATTTTAAAAATACACTTAAAAAATAACATACAGATATGATAAGTAAATACTACATTCTGTTGTTCGATACGAACAAGTGTCGAATGCAGTTTCACTAATATAAATACAAAGTAAATAGAGGTAAGGTGTGGGGTCTTACAAATATTTATAATCATTAAACTTAAAATTCGAAGGATAGAAGGGATTTTACAAATATTTATAAATTAAGAAAATTTGTTGAAAAAGAAGTGATAATTAAATTAAAGGGTGACAATGCATATTAATTAATTTAAAGAGAATTATATAAAAATTATAAGGAAACAGTTAGAACGGTATCAATTACATTGAAATCCTTATTGAACAACCATGACTTCACTTTAGAAAAAAACACATTTTTGTTACGCAAACAACGAACACAATATGGTAAACTATTAAAGAGTCTGGGTGCCGTACATGTATAAAAGGAAAAGTAATGATTCAAGTTGTGGGGCGGAATCTTGGCAAAATTTTGAGTATTTACCCTCAAATTGTGACCAGAATTACTTCTTATTAATAAATAACCGGATCTAATAAAGAAAACCTTTAAGACTCTAAAAAAATAAAAATGTTTAATGGGTAAAATGTTTAAGTTTTTGAACAATGGAAAGCTACTTTCAAATCGCGTTTTGTTACTTAGGCAGATAGTGGTAGATATAGGCATAGAGAAGGCAGCAGACCCCCCAATCGACAGCGGCAGCTACTGAGACACCTACAGAGAAGCTGACAGGGGTTGTGACGCCTACTGATACGCCGACTTAGGCAGATAGTGGTAGATATAGGCATAGAGAAGGCAGCAGACCCCCCAATCGACAGCGGCAGCGACTGAGACGCCTACAGAGATGCTGGCAGAGGCTGCGACGCCGACCGAGGCAGATAGGGGGAGATATAGGTATAGAGAAGGCAGCAGACAACCCAATCGACAGCGGCAGCGACTGAGAAGCCGACTGAGACGCCGACCGAGGCAGATAGTGGTAGATATAGGCATAGATTAGGCAGCAGACCCCCCAATCGACAGCGGCAGCGACTGAGACGCCTACAGAAATGCTGACAGAGGCTGCGTCGCAGACTGAGGCAGATAGGGGTAGATATAGGCATAGAGAAAGCAGCAGATCATCCCCAATTGAAAGTGGCAGTGACTGAGACGCCTACAGAGACGGTGACAGAGGCTGCAACGCCTGCCGAGGCAGATAGGGGTAGATATAGGTATAGAAAAGGCAGCAGACAACCCAGTCGACAGCGGTAGCGACTGAGAAGCCGACTGAGGCAGATAGGGGTAGATATAGACACAGAGAAGGCAGCAGACCCCCCCAATCGACAGCGGCAGCGACTGGGATGCCTACAGAGACGCTGACAGAGGCTGCGACGCCGACTGAGACGTCGATTGAGGCAGATAGGGGTAGATATAGGCAAAGAGATGGCAGCAGACCCCCAATCGACAGCGGCAGCGACTGAGACGCCTACAGAGATGCTGACAGAGGCTGCGACGCCGACCGAGGCAGATAGGTTTAGATATAGGCAAAAAGAAGTCAGCAGACCACCACAATCGACAGCGGCAGCGACTGAGACGCCTACAGAGAAGCTGACAGAGGCTGCGATGCCGACTGATACAGATAGGAGTAGATATAGGCATAGAGAAGGCAGCAGACACCCCAATCGACAGCGGCAGTGACTGAGACGCCTACAGAGACGTTGACAGAGGCTGTGACGCCGACTGAGATGCCGACTGAGGCAGATAGGGGTACATATAGGCATACAGAATGCAGCAGACCCCCTCAATCGACAGTGGCAGCGACTGAGACGCCTACAGAGATGCTGACAGAGGCTGGGACGCCGACTGAGTCAGATAGGTTTAGATATAGGCATAAAGAAGGCAGCAGACCCCCCAATCGACAGCGGCATCAACTGAGACACCTACAGAGACGCTGACAGAGGCTGCGACGCCGACTGAGACGCCGACTGAGGCAGATAGGAGTATATATAGGCATAGAGAAGGCAGCAGCGACTGAGACTCCGAATGAGGCAGATAGGGATAGATATAGGCATAGAGAAGGCAGCAGACACCCCAATCCACAGCGGCAGCGACTGAGACGCCTACAGAGACGTTGACAGAGGCTGTGACGCCGACTGATACGCCGACTGAGGCAGATAGGGGAAGATATAGGCATACAGAAGGCAGCAGACCCCCCCAATCGACAATGGCAGCGACTGAGACGCCTACAGAGATGCTGACAGAGGCTGCGACGCCGACTGAGACGCCGACTGAGGCAGATAGGAGTATATATAGGCATAGAGAAGGCAGCAGCGACTGAGACGCCGAATGAGGCAGATAGGGATAGATATAGGCATATAGAAGGCAGCAGACACCCCAATCGACAGCGGCAGCGACTGAGACGCCTACAGAGACGTTGACAGAGGCTGTGACGCCGACTGATACGCCGACTGAGGCAGATAGGGGAAGATATAGGCATACAGAAGGCAGCAGACCCCCCCAATCGACAATGGCAGCGACTGAGACGCCTACAGAGATGCTGACAGAGGCTGCGACGCCGAATGAGATGCCGACTGAGGCAGAGAGGGGTAGATATAGGCATAGAGAAGGCAGCATACTCCCCCAATCGACAGCTGCAACTGCTGAGACGCTTACAGAGACGCTGACAGAGGCTGCGACGCCGACTGAGTCAGATAGGTTTAGATATAGGTATAAAGAAGGCAGCAGACCCCCCCCCCCCAACCGACAGCGGCAGCGACTGAGACGCCTACAGAGAAGCTGACAGAGGCGGCGACGCCGAATGAGGCAGATAGGGGTAGATATAGGCATAAAGAATTCAGCAGACCCCCCAATCGACAGCGGCAGCGACTGAGACGCCTACAGAGGCGCTGCCAGGGGCTATGACGCCGACTGAGACGCCAACTGAGGGAGACAGGGGTAGATATAGGCATACAGAAGGCAGCAGACCCCCCAATCGAAAGAAGTAACTGCTGAGACGCTTACAGAGACGCTGACAGGGGCTGCGACGCTGACTGAGACGTCGACTGAGGCAGATAGGGGTAGATATAGGCATTGATAAGGCAGCAGACCCCCCAACCGACAGCGGCAACGACTGAGACGCCTACAGAGACGCTGACAGAGGCTGCGAATCCGACTGAGACGCCGACTGAGGCAGATAGGGGTAGATATAGGCACAGAGAAGGCAGCAGCCCCCAATCGACAGCGGCAGCGACTAAGACGCCTACAGAGACGCTGCCAGAGGCTGCGACGCCGACTGATACAGATAGGTGTAGATATAGGCATAGATAAGGCAGCAGACCTACCAATCGACAGCGGGAGCGACTGAGACGCCTACAGAGACGCTGGCAGAGGCTGCGACGCCGACTGAGTCGTCGAATGAGGCAGATAGGGAAAGATATAGGTATAGAGAAGGCAGCAGCGACTGAGACGCCTACAAATACGCTGGCAGAGGCTGCGACGCCGACCGAGACGCCGAATGAGGCAGATAGGGATAGATATAGGCATAGAAAAGGCAGCAGACACACCAATCGACAGCGGCAGCGACTGAGACGACTACAGAGAAGCTGACAGGGGCTGTGACGCCTACTGATACGCCGATTGAGGCAGAGAGTGGTAGATATAGGCATAGAGAAGGCAGCAGTCCCCCCCAATCGACAGAAGCAACTGCTGAGACGCTTACAGAGACGCTGACAGAGGCTGCGACGCCGACTGAGACATCGACTGAGGCAGATAGGGGTAGATATTGGCACTGATAAGGCAGCAGACCCCCCCCCAATCGACAGCGGCAGCGACTGAGACGCCTACAAAGACGCTGACAGAGGCTGCGAATCCGACTGACACGCCGACTGCGGCAGATAGGGGTAGATATAGGTACACAGAAGGCAGCAGACCCCCCCAATCGACAGCGGCAGCGACTGAGACGCCTACAGAGAAGCTGACAGGGGCTGCGACGCCGACTGAGACGCCGACTGAGGCAGATAGGGGCAGATATAGGCACAGAGAAGGCAGCAGACCCCCCAATCGCCAGCGGCAGCGACTAAGACGCCTACAGAGACGCTGCCAGAGGCTGCGACGCCGACTGATACAGATAGGAGTAGATATAGGTATAGAGAAGGCAGCATACCCACCAATCGACAGCGGGAGCGACTGAGACGCCTACAGAGACGCTGGCAGAGGCTGCGACGCCGACTGAGACGTCGAATGAGGCAGATAGGGATATATATAGGTATAGAGAAGGCAGCAGCGACTGAGACGCCTACAAATACGCTGGCAGAGGCTGCGACGCCGACCGAGACGCCGAATGAGGCAGATAGAGATAGATATAGGCACAGAGAAGGCAGCAGCCCCCCAATCGACAGCGGCAGCGACTAAGACGCCTACAGAGACGCTGCCAGAGGCTGCGACGCCGACTGATACAGATAGGTGTAGATATAGGCATAGAGAAGGCAGCAGACCCACCAATCGATAGCGGGAGCGACTGAGACGCCTACAGAGAAGCTGACAGGGGCTGCGACGCCGACTGATACAGTTAGGAGTAGATATAGGCATAAAGAAGGCAGCAGACCCACCAATCGACAGCGGGAGCGACTGAGACGCCTACAGAGACGCTGGCAGAGGCTGCGACGCCGACTGAGACGTCGAATGAGGCAGATAGGGGTAGATATAGGCATAGAGAAGGCAGCAGACACCCCAATCGACAGCGGCAGCGACTGAGACGCCTGCAGAGATGTTGACAGAGGCTGTAACGCCGACTGAGGCAGATAGGGGTAGATATAGCTATAGAGAAGGCACCAGACAACCCAATCGACAGCGGCAGCGACTGAGAAGCCGACTGAGACACCGACTGAGGCAGATAGTGGTAGATATAGGCATAGAGAAGGCAGCAGACCCCCCAATCGACAGCGGCAGCGACTGAGACGCCTACAGAGAAGCTGACAGGGCCTGTGACGCCTACTGATTCGCCGACTGAGGCAGATAGTGGTAGATATAGGCATAGAGAAGGCAGCAGACTCCCCAATCGACAGAAGCAACTGCTGAGACGCTTACAGAGGTTGCGACGCCGACTGAGACGCCGACTGAGGCAGATAGGGGTAGATATAGGCACAGAGAAGGCAGCAGACCTCCCAATCGCCAGCGGTAACTGCTGAGACGCTTACAGAGACGCTAACAGAGGCTGCGACGCCGACTGAGATGCCGACTGTGGCAAATAGGGGTATATATCGGCATAGAGAAGGCAGCAGCCCCCCAATCGACAGCGGCAGCGACTAAGACGCCTACAGAGACGCTGCCAGAGGCTGCGACGCCGACTGATACAGATAGGCGTAGATATAGGCATAGAGAAGGCAGCAGACCCACCAATCGACAGCGGGAGCGACTGAGACGCCTACAGAGGCGCTGGCAGAGGCTGCGACGCCGACTGAGACGTCGAATGAGGCAGATAGGGATAGATATAGGTATAGAGAAGGCAGCAGCGACTGAGACGCCTACAAATACGCTGGCAGAGGTTGCGACGCCGACCGAGACGCCGAATGAGGCAGATAGGGATAGATATAGGCATAGAGAAGGCAGCAGACACCCCAATCGACAGCGGCAGCGACTGAGACGCCTACAGAGACGCTGACAGAGGCTGCGACGCCGACCGAGACGCCGAATGAGGCAGATAGGGATAGATATAGGCATAGAGAAGGCAGCAGACACCCCAATCGACAGCGGCAGCGACTGAGACGCCTACAGAGACGTTGACAGAGGCTGTAATGCCGACTGAGGCAGATAGGTTTAGATATAGGCATAAAGAAGGCAGCATACTCCCACAATCGACAGCGGCAACTGCTGAGACGCTTACAGAGATGCTGATAGAGGCTGCGACGCCGACTGAGACGTCGACTGAGGCAGATAGGGGTAGATATAGGCATTGATAAGGCAGCAGACCCCCCAATCGACAGCGGCAGCGACTGAGACGCCTACAGAGACGCTGACAGAGGCTGCGAATCCGAATGAGACGCCGACTGAGGCAGATGGGGGTAGATATAGGCACAGAGAAGGCAGCAGACTCCCCAATCGCCAGCGGCAACTGCTGAGACGTTTACAGAGACGCTGACAGAGGCTGCGACGCCGACTGAGATGCCGACTGAGGCAAATAGGGGTATATATCGGCATAGAGAAGGCAGCAGCCCCCCAATCGACAGCGGCAGCGACTAAGATGCCTACAGAGACGCTGCTATAGGCTGCGACGCCGACTGATACAGATAGGAGTAGATATAGGCATAGAGAAGGCAGCAGACTCACCAATCGACAGCGGGACCGACTGAGACGCCTACAGAGACGCTGGCAGAGGCTGCGAAGCCGACTGAGACGTCGAATGAGGCAGATAGGGATAGATATAGGTATAGAGAAGGCAGCAGCGACTGAGACGCCTACAAATTCGCTGGCAGAGGCTGCGACGCCGACCGAGACGCCGAATGAGGCAGATAGGGATATATATAGGCATAGAGAAGGCAGCAGACACCCCAATCGACAGCGGCAGCGACTGAGACGCCTACAGAGACGTTGACAGTGGCTGCGACGCCGACTGAGGCAGATAGGGGTAGATATAGCTATAGAGAAGGTAGCAGACAACCCAATCGACAGCGGCAGCGACTGAGAAGCCGACTGAGACGCCGACTGAGGCAGATAGTGGTAGATATAGGCATAGAGAAGGCAGCAGACCCCCCAATCGACAGCGGCAGCGACTGAGACGCCTACAGAGAAGCTGACAGGGGTTGTGACGCCTACTGATACGCCGACTGAGGCAGATAGTGGTAGATATAGGCATAGAGAAGGCAGCAGTCCCCCCCAATCGACAGAAGCAACTGCTGAGACGCTTACAGAGACGCTGACAGAGGCTGCGACGCCGACTGAGACATCGACTGAGGCAGATAGGGGTAGATATTGGCACTGATAAGGCAGCAGACCCCCCCCAATCGACAGCGGCAGCGACTGAGACGCCTACAGAGACGCTGACAGAGGCTGCGAATCCGACTGACACGCCGACTGCGGCAGATAGGGGTAGATATAGGCACACAGAAGGCAGCAGACCCCCCCAATCGACAGCGGCAGCGACTGAGACGCCTACAGAGAAGCTGACAGGGGCTGCGACGCCGACTGAGACGCCGACTGAGGCAGATAAGGGTAGATATAGGCATTGATAAGGCAGCAGACTCCCCAATCGGCAGCGGCAGCGACTAAGACGCCTACAGAGACGCTGCTATAGGCTGCGACGCCGACTGATACATATAGGAGTAGATATAGGCATAGAGAAGGCAGCAGACCCACCAATCGATAGCGGGAGCGACTGAGACGCCTACAGAGAAGCTGACAGGGGCTGCGACGCCGACTGATACAGATAGGAGTAGATATAGGCATAAAGAAGGCAGCAGACCCACCAATCGACAGCGGGAGCGACTGAGACGCCTACAGAGATGTTGACAGAGGCTGTAACGTCGACTGAGGCAGATAGGGGTAGATATAGGTATAGAGAAGGCAGCAGCGACTGAGACGCCTACAAATACGCTGGCAGAAGCTGCGACGCCGACCGAGACGCCGAATGAGGCAGATAGGGATAGATATAGGCATAGAGAAGGCAGCAGACACCCCAATCGACAGCGGCAGCGACTGAGACGCCTGCAGAGATGTTGACAGAGGCTGTAACGTCGACTGAGGCAGATAGGGGTAGATATAGCTATAGAGAAGGCACCAGACAACCCAATCGACAGCGGCAGCGACTGAGAAGCCGACTGAGACGCCGACTGAGGCAGATAGTGGTAGATATAGGCATAGAGAAGGCAGCAGACCCCCCAATCGACAGCGGCAGCGACTGAGACGCCTACAGAGAAGCTGACAGGGCCTGTGACGCCTACTGATTCGCCGACTGAGGCAGATAGTGGTAGATATAGGCATAGAGAAGGCAGCAGACTCCCCAATCGACAGAAGCAACTGCTGAGACGCTTACAGAGACGCTGACAGAGGTTGCGACGCCGACTGAGACGCCGACTGAGGCAGATAGGGGTAGATATAGGCACAGAGAAGGCAGCAGACTTCCCAATCGCCAGCGGTAACTGCTGAGACGCTTACAGAGACGCTAACAGAGGCTGCGACGCCGACTGAGATGCCGACTGTGGCAAATAGGGGTATATATCGGCATAGAGAAGGCAGCAGCCCCCCAATCGACAGCGGCAGCGACTAAGACGCCTACAGAGACGCTACCAGAGGCTGCGACGCCGACTGATACAGATAGGCGTAGATATAGGCATAGAGAAGGCAGCAGACCCACCAATCGACAGCGGGAGCGACTGAGACGCCTACAGAGGCGCTGGCAGAGGCTGCGACGCCGACTGAGACGTCGAATGAGGCAGATAGGGATAGATATAGGTATAGAGAAGGCAGCAGCGACTGAGACGCCTACAAATACGCTGGCAGAGGTTGCGACGCCGACCGAGACGCCGAATGAGGCAGATAGGGATAGATATAGGCATAGAGAAGGCAGCAGACACCCCAATCGACAGCGGCAGCGACTGAGACGCCTACAGAGACGCTGACAGAGACTGCGACGCCGACCGAGACGCCGAATGAGGTAGATAGGGATAGATATAGGCATAGAGAAGGCAGCAGACACCCCAATCGACAGCGGCAGCGACTGAGACGCCTACAGAGACGTTGACAGAGGCTGTAATGCCGACTGAGGCAGATAGGTTTAGATATAGGCATAAAGAAGGCAGCATACTCCCACAATCGACAGCGGCAACTGCTGATACGCTTACAGAGATGCTGATAGAGGCTGCGACGCCGACTGAGACGTCGACTGAGGCAGATAGGGGTAGATATAGGCATTGATAAGGCAGCAGACCCCCCAATCGACAGCGGCAGCGACTGAGACGCCTACAGAGACGCTGACAGAGGCTGCGAATCCGACTGAGACGCCGACTGAGGCAGATGGGGGTAGATATAGGCACAGAGAAGGCAGCAGACTCCCCAATCGCCAGCGGCAACTGCTGAGACGTTTACAGAGACGCTGACAGAGGCTGCGACGCCGACTGAGATGCCGACTGAGGCAAATAGGGGTATATATCGGCATAGAGAAGGCAGCAGCCCCCCAATCGACAGCGGCAGCGACTAAGATGCCTACAGAGACGCTGCTATAGGCTGCGACGCCGACTGATACAGATAGGAGTAGATATAGGTATAGAGAAGGCAGCAGACTCACCAATCGACAGCGGGAGCGACTGAGACGCCTACAGAGACGTTGGCAGAGGCTGCGAAGCCGACTGAGACGTCGAATGAGGCAGATAGGGATAGATATAGGTATAGAGAAGGCAGCAGCGACTGAGACGCCTACAAATTCGCTGGCAGAGGCTGCGACGCCGACCGAGACGCCGAATGAGGCAGATAGGGATAGATATAGGCATAGAGAAGGCAGCAGACACCCCAATCGACAGCGGCAGCGACTGAGACGCCTACAGAGACGTTGACAGTGGCTGCGACGCCGACTGAGGCAGATAGGGGTAGATATAGCTATAGAGAAGGTAACAGACAACCCAATCGACAGCGGCAGCGACTGAGAAGCCGACTGAGACGCCGACTGAGGCAGATAGTGGTAGATATAGGCATAGAGAAGGCAGCAGACCCCCCAATCGACAGCGGCAGCGACTGAGACGCCTACAGAGAAGCTGACAGGGGTTGTGACGCCTACTGATACGCCGACTGAGGCAGATAGTGGTAGATATAGGCATAGAGAAGGCAGCAGACCCCCCAATCGACAGAAGCAACTGCTGAGACGCTTACAGAGATGCTGACAGAGGCTGTGACGCCGACTGAGACGTCGACTGAGGCAGATAGGTGTAGATATAGGCATTGATAAGGCAGCAGACCCCCCCCAATCGACAGCGGCAGCGACTGAGACGCCTACAGAGACGCTGACAGAGGCTGCGAATCCGACTGAGACGCCGACTGAGGCAGATAGGGATAGATATAGGCATAGAGAAGGCAGCAGACCCATCCAATCGACAGCGGCAGCGACTCAGACGCCTACAGAGACGCTGACAGGGGCTGCGACGCCGACTGAGACGTCGAATGAGGCAGATAGGGGTAGATATAGGTATAGAGAAGGCAGCAGCGACTGAGACGCCTACAAATACGCTGGCAGAAGCTGCGACGCCGACTGAGACGCCGACTGAGGCAGATAGTGGTAGATATAGGCATAGAGAAGGCGGCAGACCCCCCCAATCGACAGCGGCAGCGACTGAGATGCCAACAGAAATCAGGCTGCGAAGCAAACTGAGGCAGATAGGGGTAGATATAGGCAAAGAGAAGGCAGCAGACCCCCCAATCGACAGCGGCAGCGACTGAGACGCCTACAGAAATGCTGACAGAGGCTGCGACGCCGACCGAGACACATAGGGGTAGATATAGGCATAAAGAAGGCAGCAGACCCCCCAATCGACAGCGGCAGCGACTGAGACGCCTACAGAGATGCTGACAGAGGCTGCGACGCCGACCGAGACAGATAGGGGTAGATATAGGCATAGATAATGCAGCAGAACCCCCAATCGACAGCGGCAGCGACTGAGACGCCTACAGAGATGCTGACAGAGGCTGCGACGCCGACCGAGACAGATAGGGGTAGATATAGGCATAGATAATGCAGCAGACCCCCCAATTGACAGCGGCAGCGACTGAGACGCCTACAGAGAAGCTGACAGGGGCTGTGACGCCTCCTGATACGCCGACTGAGGCAGATAGTGGTAGATATAGGCATAGAGAAGGCAGCAGACCCCCCAATCGACAGCGGCAGCGACTGAGACACCTACAGAGATGCTGACAGAGGCTGCGACGCCGAACGAGGCAGATAGGGCTAGATATAGGCATAGAGAAGGCAGCAGGCAACCCAATCGACAGCGGCAGCGACTGAGAAGCCGACTGAGACGCCGACTGAGAAGCCGACTTAGGCACCAAGTAGTAGATATAGGCATAGAGAAGGCAGCAGACCCCCCAATCGACAGCGGCAGCGACTGAGACGCCTACAGAGACGCTGACAGGGGCTGTGACGCCTACTGAGAGGCCGACTGAGGCAGATAGTGGTAGATATTGGCATATATTAGGCAGCAGACCCCCCAATCGACAGCGGCAGCGACTGAGACGCCTACAGAAATGCTGACAGAGGCTGCGACGCAGACTGAGGCAGATAGGGGTAGATATAGGCATAGAGAAGGCAGCAGACCCCCCAATCGACAGCGGCAGCGACTGAGACGCCTACAGAAATGCTGACAGAGGCTGCGACGCAGACTGAGGCAGATAGGGGTAGATATAGGCATAGAGAAGGCAGCAGACCCCCCAATCGACAGCGGCAGCGACTGAGACGCCTACAGAGACGCTGCCAGAGGCTGCGACGCCGACTGAGACGCCGACTGAGGCAGATAGGGGTAGCTATAGGCATAGAGAAGGCAGCAGACCCCCCAATCGACAGCGGCAGCGACTGAGACGCCTACAGAGATGCTGACAGAGGCTGCAACGCCGACTGAGACACCGACTGAGGCAGATTGGGATAGATATAGGCATAGAGAAAGCAGCAGATCCCCCCCAATTGAAAGTGGCAGTGACTGAGACGCCTACAGAGACGCTGACAGAGGCTGCGACGCCAACTGAGGCAGATATGGGTAGATATAGGTATAGAGAAGGCAGCAGACAACCCAATCGACAGCGGAAGCGACTGAGAAGCCGACTGAGACGCCGACTGAGGCAGATAGTGGTAGATATAGGCATAGAGAAGGCAGCAGATCCCCCAATCAACAGCGGCAGTGACTGAGACGCCTACAGAGACGTTGACAGAGGCTGCGAATCCGACTGAGACGCCGACTGAGGCAGATAGGGGTAGATATAGGCACAGAGAAGGCAGCAGACCTCCCCCTATCAACAGCGGCAGCGACTGAGATGCCTACAGAGAAGCTGACAGGGGCTGTGACGCCTACTGATACGCCGACTGAGGCAGATAGTGGTAGATATAGGCATAGAGAAGGCAGCAGACCCCCCAATCGACAGCGGCAGTGACTGAGACGCCTACAGAGACGTTGACAGAGGCTGCGAATCCGACTGAGACGCCGACTGAGGCAGATAGGGGTAGATATAGGCACAGAGAAGGCAGCAGACCTCCCCCTATCAACAGCGGCTGCGACTGAACTGCCTACAGAGACGCTGACAGGGGCTGCGACGCCGACTGAGACGTAGATTGAGGCAGATAGGGGTAGATATAGGCAAAGAGAAGGCAGCAGACCCCCAATCGACAGCGGCAGCGACTGAGACGCCTGCAGAGATGCTGCCAGAGGCTGCGACGCCGACTGAGATGCCGACTGAGGCAGATAGTGGTAGATATAGGCATAGAGAAGGCAGCAGACCCCCCAATCGACAGCAGCAGAGACTGAGACGCCTACAGAGATCCTGACAGAGGCTGCGACGCCGACCGAGGCAGATAGGGGTAGATATAGGCATAGAGAATGCAGCACACCCCCCAATTGACAGCGGCAGTGACTGAGAGAAGGCAGCAGACAACCCAATCGGCAGCGGCAGCGACTGAGAAGCCGACTGAGAATTCGACTGAGGCAGATAGTGGCAGGTATAGGCATAGAGAAGGCAGCAGACCCCCCAATCGACAGCGGCAGCGACTGAGACGCCTACAGAAATGCTGACAGAGGCTGCGACGCAGACTGAGGCAGATAGGGGTAGATATAGGCATGAAGAAGCCAGCAGACCCCCCAATCGACAGCGGCAGCGACTGAGACGCCTACAGAAATGCTGACAGAGGCTACGACGCAGACTGAGGCAGATAGGGGTAGATATAGGCATAGAGAAGGCAGCAGACCCCCCAATCGACAGCGGCAGCGACTGAGACGCCTACAGAGACGCTGACAGAGGCTGCGAATCCGACTGAGAAGCCGACTGCGACGCCGACTGAGGCAGATAGTGGTAGAGATATAGGCATAGAGAATTCAGCAGACCCCCAATCGACAGCGGCAGCGACTGAGACGCCTAAAGAGACGCTGACAGAGGCTGCGACGCCGACTGAGGCAGATAGGGGTAGATATAGGTATAGAGAAGGCAGCAGACAACCCAATCGACAACGGCAGCGACTGAGAAGCCGACTGAGACTCCGACTGAGGCAGATAGTGGTAGATATAGGCATTGAGAAGGCAACAGACCCCCCAATCGACAGCGGTAGCGACTGAGACGCCTACAGAGACGCTGACAGAGGCTGCGAATCCGACTGAGGCAGATAGTGGTAGATATAGGCATAGAGAAGGCAGCAGACCCCCCAATCGACAGCACCAACGACTGAGACGCCTACAGAGATGCTGACAGGGGCTGCGACGCCGACCGAGGTAGATAGGGGTAGATATAGGCATAGAGAATGCAGCACACACCGCCCTCTCCCCCCCCCCATTGACAGCGGTAGTGACTGAGACACCTACAGAGATGCTGACAGAGGCTGCGACGCCGACTGAGGCAGATAGGGGTAGATATAGGCATAGAGAAGGCAGCAGACCCCCCCAATCGACAGCGGCAGCGACTGAGACGCCTACAGAGACGCTGACAGAGGCTGCGACGCCGACTGAGGCAGATAGGGGTAGATATAGCTATAGAGAAGGCAGCAGACAACCCAATCGACAGCGGCAGCGACTGAGAAGCCGACTGAGACGCCGACTAAGGCTGCGAATCCGACTGAGACGCCGACTGAGGCAGATAGGGGTGGATAAAGGCATAGAGAAGGCAGCAAATCCCCCAACCGACAGCGGCAGCGACTGAGACGCCTACAGAGACGCTGACAGAGGCTGCGATTCCGACTGAGACGCCGACTGAGGCAGATAGGGGTAGATATAGGCATAGAGAAGGCAGCAGACACCCAATCGACAGCGGCAGCGACTGAGACGCCTACAGAAATGCTGACAGAGGCTGCGACGCAGACTGAGGCAGATATGGGTAGATATAGGCATAGAGAAGGCAGCAGAGCTCCCCCTATAGACAGCGGCAGTGACTGAGATGCCTACAGAGACGCTGACAGAGGCTGCGATACCGACTGAGACGTCGTTTGAGACAGATAGGGGTAGATATAGGCAAAGAGAAGGCAGCAGACCCCCCAATCGACAGCGGCAGCGACTGAGACGCCTACAGAAATGCTGACAGAGGCTGCGACGCAGACTGAGGCAAATAGGGGTAGATATAAGCATAGAAAAGGCAGCAGACCCCCCAATCGACAGCGGCAGCGACTGAGACGCCTACAGAGACGCTGACAGAGGCTGCGACGCCGACTGAGACGCCGACTGAGGCAGATAGGGGTAGATATAGGCATAGAGAAGGCAGCAGACACCCAATCGACAGCGGCAGCGACTGAGACGCCTACAGAGATGCTGACAGAGGCTGCGACGCCGACCGAAGCAGATAGGGGTAGATATAGGCATAGAGGAAGCAGCAGATCCCCCCCCCAATTGAAAGCGGCAGTGACTGAGACGCCAACAGAGACGCTGACAGAGGCTGCGACGCCGACTGAGGCAGATAGGGGTAGATATAGGTGTAAAGAAGGCAGCAGACAACCTAATCGGCAGCGGCAGCGAATGAGAAGCCGACTGAGACGCCGACTGAGGCAGATTGTGGTAGATATAGGCATAGAGAAGGCAGCAGACCCCCCAATCAACAGCGGCAGCGACTGAGGCGCCTACAGAAATGCTGACAGAGGCTGCGACGCAGACTGAGGTAGATAGGGGTAGATATAGGCATAGAGAACGCAGCAAACCCCCCAATTGACAGCGGCAGCGACTGAGACGCCTACAGAGACGCTGACAGAGGCTGCGAATCCGACTGAGACGCCGACTGAGGCAGATAGGTTTATATATAGGCACAGAGAAGGCAGCATACCCCCCAATCGACAGCGGAAGCGACTGAGATGCCTACAGAGACGCTGACAGAGGCTGCGACGCCCACTGAGACGTCGACTGAGGCAGATAGGGGTAGATATAGGCAAAGAGAAGGCAGCAGACCCCCAATCGACAGCGGCAGCGACTGAGACACCTACAGAGATGCTGACAGAGGCTGCGACGCCGACCGAGGCAGATAGGGGTAGATATAGGCATAGAGATGGCAGCAGACCCCCCAATCGACAGCGGCAGGCACTGAGACGCCTCCAGAGACGCTGACAGAGGTTGCGACGCCGACTGAGATGCCTACTGAAGCAGATTGGGGTATATATAGGCATAGAGAAGACAGGAGACCCCCTCAATCGACAGGGGCAGCGACTGAGGCGCCTACAGAAATGCTGACAGAGGCTGCGACGCAGACTGAGGTAGATAGGGGTAGAGAACGCAGCAAACCCCCCAATTGACAGCGGCAGCGACTGAGACGCCTACAGAGACGCTGACAGAGGCTGCGAATCCGACTGAGACGCCGACTGAGGCAGATAGGTTTATATATAGGCACAGAGAAGGCAGCAGACCCCCCAATCGACAGCGGAAGTGACTGAGATGCCTACAGAGACGCTGACAGAGGCTGCGACGCCCACTGAGACGTCGACTGAGGCAGATAGGGGTAGATATAGGCATAGAGAATGCAGCAGACCCCCCCAATCGACTGCGGCAGCGACTGAGACGCCTACAGAGATGCTGACAGAGGCTGCGACGCCGACCGAGGCAGATAGGGGTAGAGATAGGCATAGAGAATGCAGCAGATCCCCCCCAATTGAAAGTGGCAGTGACTGATTCGAATACAGAGACGCTGACAGAGGCTGCGAAGCCGACTGAGACGCCGACTGAGGCAGATAGTGGTAGATATAGGCATAGAGAAGGCAGCAGATCCCCCAATCAACAGCGGCAGCGACTGAGATGCCTACAGAGAAGCTGACAGGGGCTGTGACGCCTACTGATACGCCGACTGAGGCAGATAGTGGTAGATATAGGCATAGAGAAGGCAGCAGACCCCCCAATCGACAGCGGCAGCGACTGAGACGCCTACAGAGACGCTGACAGAGGCTGCGAATCCGACTGAGACGCCGACTGAGGCAGATAGGGGTAGATATAGGCACAGAGAAGGCAGCAGACCTCCCCCTATCAACAGCGGCTGCGACTGAACTGCCTACAGAGACGCTGACAGGGGCTGCGACGCCGACTGAGACGTAGATTGAGGCAGATAGGGGTAGATATAGGCAAAGAGAAGGCAGCAGACCCCCAATCGACAGCGGCAGCGACTGAGACGCCTGCAGAGATGCTGCCAGAGGCTGCGACGCCGACTGAGATGCCGACTGAGGCAGATAGTGGTAGATATAGGCATAGAGAAGGCAGCAGACCCCCCAATCGACAGCAGCAGAGACTGAGACGCCTACAGAGATCCTGACAGAGGCTGCGACGCCGACCGAGGCAGATAGGGGTAGATATAGGCATAGAGAATGCAGCACACCCCCCAATTGACAGCGGCAGTGACTGAGAGAAGGCAGCAGACAACCCAATCGGCAGCGGCAGCGACTGAGAAGCCGACTGAGAATTCGACTGAGGCAGATAGTGGCAGGTATAGGCATAGAGAAGGCAGCAGACCCCCCAATCGACAGCGGCAGCGACTGAGACGCCTACAGAAATGCTGACAGAGGCTGCGACGCAGACTGAGGCAGATAGGGGTAGATATAGGCATGAAGAAGCCAGCAGACCCCCCAATCGACAGCGGCAGCGACTGAGACGCCTACAGAAATGCTGACAGAGGCTACGACGCAGACTGAGGCAGATAGGGGTAGATATAGGCATAGAGAAGGCAGCAGACCCCCCAATCGACAGCGGCAGCGACTGAGACGCCTACAGAGACGCTGACAGAGGCTGCGAATCCGACTGAGAAGCCGACTGCGACGCCGACTGAGGCAGATAGTGGTAGAGATATAGGCATAGAGAAGGCAGCAGACCCCCAATCGACAGCGGCAGCGACTGAGACGCCTAAAGAGACGCTGACAGAGGCTGCGACGCCGACTGAGGCAGATAGGGGTAGATATAGGTATAGAGAAGGCAGCAGACAACCCAATCGACAACGGCAGCGACTGAGAAGCCGACTGAGACTCCGACTGAGGCAGATAGTGGTAGATATAGGCATTGAGAAGGCAACAGACCCCCCAATCGACAGCGGTAGCGACTGAGACGCCTACAGAGACGCTGACAGAGGCTGCGAATCCGACTGAGGCAGATAGTGGTAGATATAGGCATAGAGAAGGCAGCAGACCCCCCAATCGACAGCACCAACGACTGAGACGCCTACAGAGATGCTGACAGGGGCTGCGACGCCGACCGAGGTAGATAGGGGTAGATATAGGCATAGAGAATGCAGCACACACCGCCCTCTCCCCCCCCCCATTGACAGCGGTAGTGACTGAGACACCTACAGAGATGCTGACAGAGGCTGCGACGCCGACTGAGGCAGATAGGGGTAGATATAGGCATAGAGAAGGCAGCAGACCCCCCCAATCGACAGCGGCAGCGACTGAGACGCCTACAGAGACGCTGACAGAGGCTGCGACGCCGACTGAGGCAGATAGGGGTAGATATAGGTATAGAGAAGGCAGCAGACAACCCAATCGACAGCGGCAGCGACTGAGAAGCCGACTGAGACGCCGACTAAGGCTGCGAATCCGACTGAGACGCCGACTGAGGCAGATAGGGGTGGATAAAGGCATAGAGAAGGCAGCAAATCCCCCAACCGACAGCGGCAGCGACTGAGACGCCTACAGAGACGCTGACAGAGGCTGCGATTCCGACTGAGACGCCGACTGAGGCAGATAGGGGTAGATATAGGCATAGAGAAGGCAGCAGACACCCAATCGACAGCGGCAGCGACTGAGACGCCTACAGAAATGCTGACAGAGGCTGCGACGCAGACTGAGGCAGATAGGGGTAGATATAGGCATAGAGAAGGCAGCAGAGCTCCCCCTATAGACAGCGGCAGTGACTGAGATGCCTACAGAGACGCTGACAGAGGCTGCGATACCGACTGAGACGTCGTTTGAGACAGATAGGGGTAGATATAGGCAAAGAGAAGGCAGCAGACCCCCCAATCGACAGCGGCAGCGACTGAGACGCCTACAGAAATGCTGACAGAGGCTGCGACGCAGACTGAGGCAGATAGGGGTAGATATAGGCATAGAAAAGGCAGCAGACCCCCCAATCGACAGCGGCAGCGACTGAGATGCCTACAGAGACGCTGACAGAGGCTGCGACGCCGACTGAGACGCCGACTGAGGCAGATAGGGGTAGATATAGGCATAGAGAAGGCAGCAGACACCCAATCGACAGCGGCAGCGACTGAGACGCCTACAGAGATGCTGACAGAGGCTGCGACGCCGACCGAAGCAGATAGGGGTAGATATAGGCATAGAGGAAGCAGCAGATCCCCCCCCAATTGAAAGCGGCAGTGACTGAGACGCCAACAGAGACGCTGACAGAGGCTGCGACGCCGACTGAGGCAGATAGGGGTAGATATAGGTGTAAAGAAGGCAGCAGACAACCTAATCGGCAGCGGCAGCGAATGAGAAGCCGACTGAGACGCCGACTGAGGCAGATTGTGGTAGATATAGGCATAGAGAAGGCAGCAGACCCCCCAATCAACAGCGGCAGCGACTGAGGCGCCTACAGAAATGCTGACAGAGGCTGCGACGCAGACTGAGGTAGATAGGGGTAGATATAGGCATAGAGAACGCAGCAAACCCCCCAATTGACAGCGGCAGCGACTGAGACGCCTACAGAGACGCTGACAGAGGCTGCGAATCCGACTGAGACGCCGACTGAGGCAGATAGGTTTATATATAGGCACAGAGAAGGCAGCATACCCCCCAATCGACAGCGGAAGCGACTGAGATGCCTACAGAGACGCTGACAGAGGCTGCGACGCCCACTGAGACGTCGACTGAGGCAGATAGGGGTAGATATAGGCAAAGAGAAGGCAGCAGACCCCCAATCGACAGCGGCAGCGACTGAGACACCTACAGAGATGCTGACAGAGGCTGCGACGCCGACCGAGGCAGATAGGGGTAGATATAGGCATAGAGATGGCAGCAGACCCCCCAATCGACAGCGGCAGGCACTGAGATGCCTCCAGAGACGCTGACAGAGGTTGCGACGCCGACTGAGATGCCTACTGAAGCAGATTGGGGTATATATAGGCATAGAGAAGACAGGAGACCCCCTCAATCGACAGGGGCAGCGACTGAGGCGCCTACAGAAATGCTGACAGAGGCTGCGACGCAGACTGAGGTAGATAGGGGTAGAGAACGCAGCAAACCCCCCAATTGACAGCGGCAGCGACTGAGACGCCTACAGAGACGCTGACAGAGGCTGCGAATCCGACTGAGACGCCGACTGAGGCAGATAGGTGTATATATAGGCACAGAGAAGGCAGCAGACCCCCCAATCGACAGCGGAAGTGACTGAGATGCCTACAGAGACGCTGACAGAGGCTGCGACGCCCACTGAGACGTCGACTGAGGCAGATAGGGGTAGATATAGGCATAGAGAATGCAGCAGACCCCCCCAATCGACTGCGGCAGCGACTGAGACGCCTACAGAGATGCTGACAGAGGCTGCGACGCCGACCGAGGCAGATAGGGGTAGAGATAGGCATAGAGAATGCAGCAGATCCCCCCCAATTGAAAGTGGCAGTGACTGATTCGAATACAGAGACGCTGACAGAGGCTGCGACGCCGACTGAGACGCCGACTGAGGCAGATAGTGGTAGATATAGGCATAGAGAAGGCAGCAGACCCCCCAATCGACAGCGGCAGCGACTGAGATGCCAACAGAAATCAGGCTGCGAAGCAAACTGAGGCAGATAGGGGTAGATATAGGCAAAGAGAAGGCAGCAGACCACCCAATCGACAGCGGCAGCGACTGAGACGCCTACAGAAATGCTGACAGAGGCTGCGACGCCGACCGAGACACATAGGGGTAGATATAGGCATAAAGAAGGCAGCAGACCCCCCAATCGACAGCGGCAGCGACTGAGACGCCTACAGAGATGCTGACAGAGGCTGCGACGCCGACCGAGACAGATAGGGGTAGATATAGGCATAGATAATGCAGCAGACCCCCCAATCGACAGCGGCAGCGACTGAGACGCCTACAGAGATGCTGACAGAGGCTGCGACGCCGACCGAGACAGATAGGGGTAGATATAGGCATAGATAATGCAGCAGACCCCCCAATTGACAGCGGCAGCGACTGAGACGCCTACAGAGAAGCTGACAGGGGCTGTGACGCCTCCTGATACGCCGACTGAGGCAGATAGTGGTAGATATAGGCATAGAGAAGGCAGCAGACCCCCCAATCGACAGCGGCAGCGACTGAGACACCTACAGAGATGCTGACAGAGGCTGCGACGCCGAACGAGGCAGATAGGGCTAGATATAGGCATAGAGAAGGCAGCAGGCAACCCAATCGACAGCGGCAGCGACTGAGAAGCCGACTGAGACGCCGACTTAGGCACCAAGTAGTAGATATAGGCATAGAGAAGGCAGCAGACCCCCCAATCGACAGCGGCAGCGACTGAGACGCCTACAGAGACGCTGACAGGGGCTGTGACGCCTACTGAGAGGCCGACTGAGGCAGATAGTGGTAGATATTGGCATATATTAGGCAGCAGACCCCCCAATCGACAGCGGCAGCGACTGAAACGCCTACAGAAATGCTGACAGGGGCTGCGACGCAGACTGAGGCAGATAGGGGTAGATATAGGCATAGAGAAGGCAGCAGACCCCCCAATCGACAGCGGCAGCGACTGAGACGCCTACAGAAATGCTGACAGACGCTGCGACGCAGACTGAGGCAGATAGGGTTAGATATAGGCATAGAGAAGGCAGCAGGCCCCCCAATCGACAGCGGCAGCGACTGAGACGCCTACAGAGACGCTGCCAGAGGCTGCGACGCCGACTGAGACGCCGACTGAGGCAGGTAGGGGTAGCTATAGGCATAGAGAAGGCAGCAGACCCCCCAATCGACAGCGGCAGCGACTGAGACGCCTACAGAGATGCTGACAGAGGCTGCGACGCAGACTGAGGCAGATAGGGGTGGATATAGGCATAGGGAAGGCAGCAGACCCCCCAATCGACAGCGGCAGGCACTGAGACGCCTCCAGAGACGCTGACAGAGGCTGCAACGCCGACTGAGACATCGAATGAGGCAGATAGGGATAGATATAGGCATAGAGAATGCAGCAGATCCCCCCCAATTGAAAGTGGCAGTGACTGAGACGCCTACAGAGACGCTGACAGAGGCTGCGACGCCAACTGAGGCAGATATGGGTAGATATAGGTATAGAGAAGGCAGCAGACAACCCAATCGACAGCGGAAGCGACTGAGAAGCCGACTGAGACGCCGACTGAGGCAGATAGTGGTAGATATAGGCATAGAGAAGGCAGCAGACCCCCCAATCAACAGCGGCAGCGACTGAGATGCCTACAGAGAAGCTGACAGGGGCTGTGACGCCTACTGATACGCCGACTGAGGCAGATAGTGGTAGATATAGGCATAGAGAAGGCAGCAGACCCCCCAATCGACAGCGGCAGCGACTGAGACGCCTACAGAGACGTTGACAGAGGCTGCGAATCCGACTGAGACGCCGACTGAGGCAGATAGGGGTAGATATAGGCACAGAGAAGGCAGCAGACCTCCCCCTATCAACAGCGGCTGCGACTGAACTGCCTACAGAGACGCTGACAGGGGCTGCGACGCCGACTGAGACGTAGATTGAGGCAGATAGGGGTAGATATAGGCAAAGAGAAGGCAGCAGATCCCCAATCGACAGCGGCAGCGACTGAGACGCCTGCAGAGATGCTGCCAGAGGCTGCGACGCCGACCGAGGTAGATAGGCGTATATATAGGCATAGAGAAGGCAGCAGACCCCCCACTCGACAGCGGCAGCCACTGAGACGCCTACAGAGATGCTGACAGAGGCTGCGACGCCGACCGAGGCAGATAGAGGTAGATATAGGCATAGAGATGGCAGCAGACCCCCCCAATCGACAGCGGCAGGCACTGAGACGCCTCCAGAGACGCTGACAGAGGCTGCGACGCCGACTGAGATGCCTACTGAGGCAGATAGCGGTAGATATAGGCATAGAGAAGACAGGAGACCCCCCCAATCGGCAGGGGCAGCGACTGAGATGCCTACAGAAATGCTGACAGAAGCTGCGACGCCGACTGATGCAGATAGGTGTAGATATAAGCATAGAGAAGGCAGCAGACCCACCAATTGAAAGCAGCAGCGACTGAGACGCCTACAGAGACGCTGGCAGAGGCTGCGACGCCGACTGAGACGCCGAATGAGGCAGATAGGGATAGATATAGGCATAGAGAAGGCAGCAGACACCCCAATCGACAGCGGCAGCGACTGAGACGCCTACAGAGACGTTCACAGAGGCTGTGACGCCGACTGACACGCCGACTGAGGCAGATAGGGGTAGATATAGGCATACAGAAAGCAGCAGACACCCCAATCGACAGCGGCAGCGACTGAGACGCCTACAGAGATACTGACAGAGGCTGAGACGCCGACTGAGGCAGATAGGTTTAGATATAGGTATAAAGAACGCAGCATATTCCCCCAATCGACAGCGGCAATTGCTGATACGCTTACAGAGGCTGCGACGCCGACTGAGATGCCGACTGAGGCAGATAAGGGTAGATATCAGCATACAGAAGGCAGCAGACCCCCCAATCGACAGCGGCAGCGACTGAGACGCCTACAGAGACGCTGACAGAGGCTGCGACGCCGACTGAGATGCCGACTGAGGCAGATAGAGGTAGATATCGGCATAGAGAAAGCAGCCGATCCCCCAATAGACAGCGGCAGCGACTGAGACGCCTCCATAGACGCTGACAGAGGCTGCGATGCCGACTGAGATGTCGATTGAGGCAGATAGGGGTAGACATAGGCAAATAGAAGGCCGCAGACCCCCAATCGACAGCGGCAGCGACTGAGACGCCTACAGAGATGCTGACAGAGGCTGCGATGCCGACCGAGGCAGATAGGGGTAGATATAGGCATAGAGAATGCAGCAGATCCCCACCAATCAACAGCGGCAGCGACTGAGACGCCTACAGAGACGGTGACAGGGGCTGTGGCGCCTACTGAGACGCCGACTGAGGCAGAAAGTGGTAGATATAGGCATAGAGAAGGCAGCAGACCCCCCCAATCGACAGCGGCAGCGACTGAGATGCCAACAGAAATCAGGCTGCGACGCAAACTGAGACAGATAGGGGTAGATATAGGCATTGAGAAGGCAGCAGACCCCCAATCGACAGCGGCAGCGACTGAGAAGCCGACTGAGATGCCGACTGAGGCTGCGACGCCGACTGAGACGCCGAATGAGGCAGATAGGGGTAGATATAGGTATAGAGAATGCAGCAGACAACCCAATCGACAGCGGCAGCGACTGAGAAGCCGATTGAGACGCCGACTGAGGCAGATAGTGGTAGATATTGGCATAGAGAAGGTAGTAGACCCCTCAATCGACAGCGGCAGCGACTGAGAGGCCTACAGAGACGCTGACAGAGGCTGCGACGCCGACTGAGACGCCGAATGAGGCAGATAGGGGTAGATATAGGTATAGAGAAGGCAGCAGACAACCCAATCGACAGCGGCAGCGACTGAAAAGCTGACTGAGACGCCGACTGAGGCAGATAGTGGTAGATATAGGTATAGAAAAGGCAGCAGACCCCCCAATCGACAGCGGCAGCGACTGAGACGCCTACAGAGAAGCTGACAGGGGCTGTGACGCCTACTGATACGCAAACTGAGGCAGATAGTGTTAAATATAGGCATAGAGAAGGCAGCAGACCCCCCAATCGACAGCGGCAGCGACTGAGACGCCTACAGAAATGCTGACAGAGGCTGCGACGCTGATTTAGGCAGATAGGGGTAGATATAGGCATAGAGAAGGCAGCAGACCCCCCCAATCGACAGCGGCAGCGACTGAGACGCCTACAGAGACGCTGACAGAGGCTGCGAATCCGACTGAGACGCCGACTGAGGCAGATAGGAGTAGATATAGGCACAGAGAAGGCAGCAGACCCCCCCCCCAATCGACAGCGGCTGCGACTGAGATGCCTACAGAGACGCCGACAGAGGCTGCGACGCCGACTGAGACGTCGATTGTGGCAGATAGGGGTAGGTATAGGCATAGAGAAGGCAGCAGCCCCCCAATCGACTGCGGCAGCGACTGAGACGCCTACAGAGAAGCTGACAGGCGCTGTGACGCCTACTGATACGCCAACTGAGGCAGATAGTATTAAATATAGGCAAAGAGAAGGCAGCAGAACCCCCAATCGACAGCGGCAGCGACTGAGACGCCTACAGAGATGCTGACAGAGGCTGCGACGCCGACCGAGGCAGATAGGGGTAGATATAGGTATAGAGAAGGCAGCAGACAACCCAATGGACAGCGGCAGCGACTGAGAAGCCGACTGAGACGCCGACTGAAGCAGCTAGTGGTAGATATAGCCATAGAGAAGGCAGCAGACCCCCCAATCGACAACGGCAGCGCCTGAGACGCCTACAGAGACGCTGACAGGGGCTGTGACGCCTACTGAGTCGCCGACTGAGGCAGATAGTGGTAGATATTGGCATATATTATACAGCAGACCCCCCAATATACAGCGGCAGCGACTGAGACTCCCTACAGAGACGCTGCCAGAGGCTGCGACGCAGACTGAGGCAGATAGGGTTAGATATAGGCATAGAGAAGGCAGCAGGCCCCCCAATCGACAGCGGCAGCGACTGAGACGCCTACAGAGACGCTGCCAGAGGCTGCGACGCCGACTGAGACGCCGACTGAGGCAGATAGCGGTAGCTATAGGCATAGAGAAGGCAGCAGCCCCCCAATCGACAGCGGCAGCGACTGAGACGCCTATAGAGATGCTGACAGAGGCTGCGACGCAAACTGAGGCAGATAGGGGTAGATATAGGCATAGAGAAGGCAGCAGACCCCCCAATCGACAGCGGCAGGCACTGAGACGCCTCCAGAGACGCTGACAGAGGCTGCAACGCCGACTGAGACATCGAATGAGGCAGATAGCGGTAGCTATAGGCATAGAGAAGGCAGCAGCCCCCCAATCGACAGCGGCAGCGACTGAGACGCCTACAGAAATGCTGACAGAGGCTTCGACGCAGACTGAGGCAGATAAGGGTAGATATAGGCATAGAGAAGGCAGCAGACCCCCCAATTGACAGCGGCAGCGACTGAGACTCCCTACAGAGACGCTGCCAGAGGCTGCGACGCAGACTGAGGCAGATAGGGTTAGATATAGGCATAGAGAAGGCAGCAGGCCCCCCAATCGACAGCGGCAGCGACTGAGACGCCTACAGAGACGCTGCCAGAGGCTGCGACGCCGACTGAGACGCCGACTGAGGCAGATAGCGGTAGCTATAGGCATAGAGAAGGCAGCAGCCCCCCAATCGACAGCGGCAGCGACTGAGACGCCTATAGAGATGCTGACAGAGGCTGCGACGCAGACTGAGGCAGATAGGGATAGATATAAGCATAGAGAAAGCAGCAGATCCCCCCCAATTGAAAGTGGCAGTGACTGAGACGCCTACAGAGACGCTGACAGAGGCTGCGACGCCGGCTGAGACGTCGATTGAGGCAGATAGGGGTAGATATTGGTATAGTGAAGGCAGCAGACAACCCAATCGACAGCGGAAGCGACTGAGAAGCCGACTGCGACGCCGACAGAGGCAGATAGTGGTAGATATAGGGATAGAGAAGGCAGTAGACCCCTCAATCGACAGCGGCAGCGACTGAGAGGCCTACAGAGACGCTGACAGAGGCTGCGAATCCGACTGAGACGCCGACTGAGGCAGATAGGGGTAGATATAGGCACAGAGAAGGCAACAGACCTCCCCCAATCGACAGCGGCTGCGACTGAACTGCCTACAGAGACGGTGACAGGGGCTGCGACGCCGGCTGAGACGTCGATTGAGGCAGATAGGGGTAGATATAGGCAAAGAGAAAGCAGCAGACCCCCAATCGACAGCGGCAGCGACTGAGACGCCTGCAGAGATGCTGCCAGAGGCTGCGACGCCGACCGAGGCAGATAGTGGTATATATAGGCATAGAGAAGGCAGCAGACCCCCCAATCGACAGCGGCAGCGACTGAGACGCCTACACAGATGCTGACAGAGGCTGCGACGCCGACCGAGGCAGATAGGGGTAGATATAGGCATAGAGATGGCAGCAGACCCCCCCAATCGACAGCGGCAGGCACTGAGACGCCTCCAGAGACGCTGACAGACGCTGACAGACGCTGCGACGCCGACTGAGATGCCTACTGAGGCAGATAGCGGTAGATATAGGCATAGAGAAGACAGGAGACCCCCCCAATCGACAGGGGCAGCGACTGAGATGCCTACAGAAATGCTGACAGAAGCTGCGACGCCGACTGATGCAGATAGATGTAGATATAGGCATAGAGAAGGCAGCAGATCCACCAATTGAAAGCAGCAGCGACTGAGACGCTTACAGAGACGCTGGCAGAGGCTGCGACGCCGACTGAGACGCTGAATGAGGCAGATAGGGATAGATATAGGCATAGAGAAGGCAGCAGACACCCCAATCGACAGCGGCAGCAACTGAGACGCCTACAGAGACGTTCACAGAGGCTGTGACGCCGACTGACACGCCGACTGAGGCAGACAGGGGTAGATATAGGCATACAGAAGGCAGCAGACCCCCCAATCGACAGCGGCAGCGACTGAGAAGCCTACAGAGATACTGACAGAGGGTGCGACGCCGACTGAGGCAGATAGGTTTAGATATAGGTATAAAGAACGCAGCATAATCCCCCAATCGACAGCGGCCACTGCTCAGACGCTTACAGAGACGCTGACAGAGGCTGCGACGCCGACTGAGATGCCGACTGAGGCAGATAAGGGTAGATATCAGCATACAGAAGGCAGCAGACCCCCCAATCGACAGCGGCAGCGACTGAGAAGCCGACTGAGACGCCGACTGAGGCAGATAGTGGTAGATATAGGTATAGAAAAGGCAGCAGACCCCCAATCGACAGCGGCAGCGACTGAGAAGCCGACTGAGATGCCGACTGAGGCTGCGACGCCGACTGAGGCTGCGACGCCGACTGAGGCTGCGACGCCGACTGAGGCTGCGACGCCGACTGAGGCTGCGACGCCGACTGAGATGCCGAATGAGGCAGATAGGGGTAGATATAGGTATAGAGAAGGCAGCAGACAACCCAATCGACAGCGGCAGCGACTGAGAAGCCGACTGAGACGCCGACTGAGGCAGATAGTGGTAGATATTGGCATAGAGAAGGCAGCAGACCCCTCAATCGACAGCGGCAGCGACTGAGAGGCCTACAGAGAAGCTGACAGGGGCTGTGACGCCTACTGATACGCAAACTGAGGCAGGTAGTGTTAAATATAGGCATAGAGAAAGCAGCAGACCCCCCAATCGACAGCGGCAGCGACTGAGACGCCTACAGAAATGCTGACAGAGGCTGCGACGCTGATTTAGGCAGATAGGGGTAGATATAGGCATAGAGAAGGCAGCAGACCCCCCCCCAATCGACAGCGGCAGCGACTGAGACGCCTACAGAGACGCTGACAGAGGCTGCGAATCCGAATGAGACGCCGACTGAGGCAGATAGGAGTAGATATAGGCACAGAGAAGGCAGCAGACCCCCCCCCCCCCAATCGACAGCGGCTGCGACTGAGATGCCTACAGAGACGCCGACAGAGGCTGCGACGCCGACTGAGACGTCGATTGTGGCAGATAGGGGTAGCTATAGGCATAGAGAAGGCAGCAGACCCCCCAATCGACAACGGCAGCGCCTGAGACGCCTACAGAGACGCTGACAGGGGCTGTGACGCCTACTGAGTCGCCGACTGAGGCAGATAGTGGTAGATATTGGCATATATTATACAGCAGACCCCCCAATCGACAGCGGCAGCGACTGAGACGCCTACAGAAATGACAGAGGCTTCGACGCAGACTGAGGCAGATAAGGGTAGATATAGGCATAGAGAAGGCAGCAGACCCCCCAATCGACAGCGGCAGCGACTGAGACTCCCTACAGAGACGCTGCCAGAGGCTGCGACGCAGACTGAGGCAGATAGGGTTAGATATAGGCATAGAGAAGGCAGCAGGCCCCCCAATCGACAGCGGCAGCGACTGAGACGCCTACAGAGACGCTGCCAGAGGCTGCGACGCCGACTGAGACGCCGACTGAGGCAGATAGCGGTAGCTATAGGCATAGAGAAGGCAGCAGACACCCCAATCGACAGCGGCAGCAACTGAGACGCCTACAGAGACGTTCACAGAGGCTGTGACGCCGACTGACACGCCGACTGAGGCAGACAGGGGTAGATATAGGCATACAGAAGGCAGCAGACCCCCCAATCGACAGCGGCAGCGACTGAGAAGCCTACAGAGATACTGACAGAGGGTGCGACGCCGACTGAGGCAGATAGGTTTAGATATAGGTATAAAGAACGCAGCATAATCCCCCAATCGACAGCGGCAACTGCTCAGACGCTTACAGAGACGCTGACAGAGGCTGCGACGCCGACTGAGATGCCAACTGAGGCAGATAAGGGTAGATATCAGCATACAGAAGGCAGCAGACCCCCCAATCGACAGCGGCAGCGACTGAGAAGCCGACTGAGACGCCGACTGAGGCAGATAGTGGTAGATATAGGTATAGAAAAGGCAGCAGACCCCCAATCGACAGCGGCAGCGACTGAGAAGCCGACTGAGATGCCGACTGAGGCTGCGACGCCGACTGAGGCTGCGACGCCGACTGAGGCTGCGACGCCGACTGAGGCTGCGACGCCGACTGAGATGCCGAATGAGGCAGATAGGGGTAGATATAGGTATAGAGAAGGCAGCAGACAACCCAATCGACAGCGGCAGCGACTGAGAAGCCGACTGAGACGCCGACTGAGGCAGATAGTGGTAGATATTGGCATAGAGAAGGCAGCAGACCCCTCAATCGACAGCGGCAGCGACTGAGAGGCCTACAGAGAAGCTGACAGGGGCTGTGACGCCTACTGATACGCAAACTGAGGCAGGTAGTGTTAAATATAGGCATAGAGAAAGCAGCAGACCCCCCAATCGACAGCGGCAGCGACTGAGACGCCTACAGAAATGCTGACAGAGGCTGCGACGCTGATTTAGGCAGATAGGGGTAGATATAGGCATAGAGAAGGCAGCAGACCCCCCCCCCAATCGACAGCGGCAGCGACTGAGACGCCTACAGAGACGCTGACAGAGGCTGCGAATCCGAATGAGACGCCGACTGAGGCAGATAGGAGTAGATATAGGCACAGAGAAGGCAGCAGACCCCCCCCCCAATCGACAGCGGCTGCGACTGAGATGCCTACAGAGACGCCGACAGAGGCTGCGACGCCGACTGAGACGTCGATTGTGGCAGATAGGGGTAGCTATAGGCATAGAGAAGGCAGCAGACCCCCCAATCGACAACGGCAGCGCCTGAGACGCCTACAGAGACGCTGACAGGGGCTGTGACGCCTACTGAGTCGCCGACTGAGGCAGATAGTGGTAGATATTGGCATATATTATACAGCAGACCCCCCAATCGACAGCGGCAGCGACTGAGACGCCTACAGAAATGACAGAGGCTTCGACGCAGACTGAGGCAGATAAGGGTAGATATAGGCATAGAGAAGGCAGCAGACCCCCCAATCGACAGCGGCAGCGACTGAGACTCCCTACAGAGACGCTGCCAGAGGCTGCGACGCAGACTGAGGCAGATAGGGTTAGATATAGGCATAGAGAAGGCAGCAGGCCCCCCAATCGACAGCGGCAGCGACTGAGACGCCTACAGAGACGCTGCCAGAGGCTGCGACGCCGACTGAGACGCCGACTGAGGCAGATAGCGGTAGCTATAGGCATAGAGAAGGCAGCAGCCCCCCAATCGACAGCGGCAGCGACTGAGACGCCTATAGAGATGCTGACAGAGGCTGCGACGCAGACTGAGGCAGATAGGGGTAGATATAGGCATAGAGAAGGCAGCAGACCCCCCAATCGAGAGCGGCAGGCACTGAGACGCCTCCAGAGACGCTGACAGAGGCTGCAACGCCGACTGAGACATCGAATGAGGCAGATAGCGGTAGCTATAGGCATAGAGAAGGCAGCAGCCCCCCAATCGACAGCGGCAGCGACTGAGACGCCTACAGAAATGCTGACAGAGGCTTCGACGCAGACTGAGGCAGATAAGGGTAGATATAGGCATAGAGAAGGCAGCAGATCCCCCAATCGACAGCGGCAGCGACTGAGACTCCCTACAGAGACGCTGCCAGAGGCTGCGACGCAGACTGAGGCAGATAGGGTTAGATATAGGCATAGAGAAGGCAGCAGGCCCCCCAATCGACAGCGGCAGCGACTGAGACGCCTACAGAGACGCTGCCAGAGGCTGCGACGCCGACTGAGACGCCGACTGAGGCAGATAGCGGTAGCTATAGGCATAGAGAAGGCAGCAGCCCCCCAATCGACAGCGGCAGCGACTGAGACGCCTATAGAGATGCTGACAGAGGCTGCGACGCAGACTGAGGCAGATAGGGATAGATATAAGCATAGAGAAAGCAGCAGATCCCCCCCAATTGAAAGTGGCAGTGACTGAGACGCCTACAGAGACGCTGACAGAGGCTGCGACGCCGGCTGAGACGTCGATTGAGGCAGATAGGGGTAGATATTGGTATAGTGAAGGCAGCAGACAACCCAATCGACAGCGGAAGCGACTGAGAAGCCGACTGCGACGCCGACAGAGGCAGATAGTGGTAGATATAGGGATAGAGAAGGCAGTAGACCCCTCAATCGACAGCGGCAGCGACTGAGAGGCCTACAGAGACGCTGACAGAGGCTGCGAATCCGACTGAGACGCCGACTGAGGCAGATAGGGGTAGATATAGGCACAGAGAAGGCAACAGACCTCCCCCAATTGACAGCGGCTGCGACTGAACTGCCTACAGAGACGCTGACAGGGGCTGCGACGCCGGCTGAGACGTCGATTGAGGCAGATAGGGGTAGATATAGGCAAAGAGAAAGCAGCAGACCCCCAATCGACAGCGGCAGCGACTGAGACGCCTGCAGAGATGCTGCCAGAGGCTGCGACGCCGACCGAGGCAGATAGTGGTATATATAGGCATAGAGAAGGCAGCAGACCCCCCAATCGACAGCGGCAGCGACTGAGACGCCTACACAGATGCTGACAGAGGCTGCGACGCCGACCGAGGCAGATAGGGGTAGATATAGGCATAGAGATGGCAGCAGACCCCCCCAATCGACAGCGGCAGGCACTGAGACGCCTCCAGAGACGCTGACAGACGCTGACAGACGCTGCGACGCCGACTGAGATGCCTACTGAGGCAGATAGCGGTAGATATAGGCATAGAGAAGACAGGAGACCCCCCCAATCGACAGGGGCAGCGACTGAGATGCCTACAGAAATGCTGACAGAAGCTGCGACGCCGACTGATGCAGATAGATGTAGATATAGGCATAGAGAAGGCAGCAGATCCACCAATTGAAAGCAGCAGCGACTGAGACGCTTACAGAGACGCTGGCAGAGGCTGCGACGCCGACTGAGACGCCGAATGAGGCAGATAGGGATAGATATAGGCATAGAGAAGGCAGCAGACACCCCAATCGACAGCGGCAGCGACTGAGACGCCTACAGAGACGTTCACAGAGGCTGTGACGCCGACTGACACGCCGACTGAGGCAGACAGGGGTAGATATAGGCATATAGAAGGCAGCAGACCCCCCAATCGACAGCGGCAGCGACTGAGAAGCCTACAGAGATACTGACAGAGGGTGCGACGCCGACTGAGGCAGATAGGTTTAGATATAGGTATAAAGAACGCAGCATAATCCCCCAATCGACAGCGGCAACTGCTCAGACGCTTACAGAGACGCTGACAGAGGCTGCGACGCCGACTGAGATGCCGACTGAGGCAGATAAGGGTAGATATCAGCATACAGAAGGCAGCAGACCCCCCAATCGACAGCGGCAGCGACTGAGAAGCCGACTGAGACGCCGACTGAGGCAGATAGTGGTAGATATAGGTATAGAAAAGGCAGCAGACCCCCAATCGACAGCGGCAGCGACTGAGAAGCCGACTGAGATGCCGACTGAGGCTGCGACGCCGACTGAGGCTGCGACGCCGACTGAGGCTGCGACGCCGACTGAGGCTGCGACGCCGACTGAGGCTGCGACGCCGACTGAGGCTGCGACGCCGACTGAGATGCCGAATGAGGCAGATAGGGGTAGATATAGGTATAGAGAAGGCAGCAGACAACCCAATCGACAGCGGCAGCGACTGAGAAGCCGACTGAGACGCCGACTGAGGCAGATAGTGGTAGATATTGGCATAGAGAAAGCAGCAGACCCCTCAATCGACAGCGGCAGCGACTGAGAGGCCTACAGAGAAGCTGACAGGGGCTGTGACGCCTACTGATACGCAAACTGAGGCAGGTAGTGTTAAATATAGGCATAGAGAAGGCAGCAGACCCCCCAATCGACAGCGGCAGCGACTGAGACGCCTACAGAAATGCTGACAGAGGCTGCGACGCTGATTTAGGCAGATAGGGGTAGATATAGGCATAGAGAAGGCAGCAGACCCCCCCAATCGACAGCGGCAGCGACTGAGACGCCTACAGAGACGCTGACAGAGGCTGCGAATCCGAATGAGACGCCGACTGAGGCAGATAGGAGTAGATATAGGCACAGAGAAGGCAGCAGACCCCCCCCCAATCGACAGCGGCTGCGACTGAGATGCCTACAGAGACGCCGACAGAGGCTGCGACGCCGACTGAGACGTCGATTGTGGCAGATAGGGGTAGCTATAGGCATAGAGAAGGCAGCAGACCCCCCCAATCGACAGCGGCAGCGACTGAGACGCCTACAGAGAAGCTGACAGGGGCTGTGACGCCTACTGAGACGCCGAATGAGGCAGATAGGGGTACATATAGGCATAGAGAAGGGAGCAGACTCCCCAATCGACAGCGGCAGCGACTGAGACGCCTACAGAGATGCTGACAGAGGCTGCGACGGCGACCGAGGCAGATAGGGGTAGATATAGGTATAGAGAAGGCAGCAGACAACCCAATGGACAGCGGCAGCGACTGAGAAGCCGAAAGAGACGCCGACTGAGGCAGCTAGTGGTAGATATAGGCATAGAGAAGGCAGCAGACCCCCCAATCGACAACGGCAGCGCCTGAGACGCCTACAGAGACGCTGACAGGGGCTGTGACGCCTACTGAGACGCCGACTGAGGCAGATAGTGGTAGATATTAGCATATATTAGGCAGCAGACCCCCCAATCGACAGCGGCAGCGACTGAGACGCCTACAGAAATGCTGACAGAGGCTGCGACGCAGACTGAGGCAGATAAGGGTAGATATAGGCATAGAGAAGGCAGCAGACCCCCCAATCGACAGCGGCAGCGACTGATTCTCCCTACAGAGACGCTGCCAGAGGCTGCGACGCAGACTGAGGCAGATAGGGTTAGATATAGGCATAGAGAAGGCAGCAGGCCCCCCAATCGACAGCGGCAGCGACTGAGACGCCTACAGAGACGCTGCCAGAGGCTGCGACGCCGACTGAGACGCCGACTGAGGCAGATAGGGGTAGCTATAGGCATAGAGAAGGCAGCAGACCCCCCAATCGACAGCGGCAGCGACTGAGACGCCTACAGAGATGCTGACAGAGGCTGCGACGCTGACCGAGGCAGATAGGGGTAGATATAGGCATAGAGATGGCAGCAGACCCCCCAATCGACAGCGGCAGGCACTGAGAAGCCTCCAGAGACGCTGACAGAGGCTGCAACGCCGACTGAGACATCGAATGAGGCAGATAGGGATAGATATAGGCATAGAGAAAGCAGCAGATCCCCCCCAATTGAAAGTGGCAGTGACTGAGACGCCTACAGAGACGCTGACAGAGGCTGCGACGCCAACTGAGGCAGATAGGGGTAGATATAGGTATAGAGAAGGCAGCAGACAACCCAATCGACAGCGGCAGCGACTGAGAAGCCGACTGAGACGCCGACTGAGGCAGATAGTGGTAGATATTGGCATAGAGAAGGCAGCAGACCCCTCAATCGACAGCGGCAGCGACTGAGATGCCTACAGAGTCGCTGACAGAGGCTGCGACGCCGACTGAGACGCCGAATTTGGCAGATAGGGGTAGATATAGGTATAGAGAGGGCAGCAGACAACCCAATCGACAGCGGCAGTGACTGAGACGCCTACAGAGACGCCGACAGAGGCTGCGATGCCGACTGAGACGTCGATTGTGGCAGATAGGGGTAGATATAGGCAAAGAGAAGGCAGCAGACCCCCAATCGACAGCGGCAGCGACTGAGACACCTACAGAGATGCTGACAGAGGCTGCGACGCCGAACGAGGAAGATAGGGGTAGATATAGGCATAGAGAAGGGAGCAGACCCCCCAATCGACAGCGGCAGCGACTGAGACGCCTACAGAGACGCTGATAGAGGCTGCGAATCCGACTGAGACGCCGACTGAGGCAGATAGGAGTAGATATAGGCACAGAGAAGGCAGCAGACCCCCCCAATCGACAGCGGCTGCGACTGAGATGCCTACAGAGACGCCGACAGAGGCTGCGATGCCGACTGAGACGTCGATTCTGGCAGATAGGGGTAGATATAAGCAAAGAGAAGGCAGCAGACCCCCAATCGACAGCGGCAGCGACTGAGACACCTACAGAGATGCTGACAGAGGCTGCGACGCCGAACGAGGCAGATAGGGGTAGATATAGGCATAGAGAAGGGAGCAGACCCCCCAATCGACAGCGGCAGCGACTGAGACGCCTACAGAGATGCTGACAGAGGCTGCGACGCCGACCGAGGCAGATAGGGGTAGAAATAGGTATAGAGAAGGAAGCAGACAACCCAATCGACAGCGGCAGCGACTGAGAAGCCGACTGAGACGCCGACTGTGGCAGCTAGTGGTAGATATAGGCATAGATTAGGCAGCTGACCCCCCAATCGACAGCGGCAGCGACCGAGACGCCTACAGAAATGCTGACAGAGGCTGCGATGCAGACTGAGGCAGATAGGCGTAGATATAGGCATAGAGAAGGCAGCAGACCCCAAAATCGACAACGGCAGCGACTGAGACGCCTACAGAGATGCTGACAGAGGCTGCGATGCCGACCGAGGCAGATAGGGGTAGATATAGGCATAGAGAAAGTAGCAGATCCCCCCCCAATTGAAAGTGGCAGTGACTGAGACGCCTACAGAGACGGTGACGGGGGCTGTGACGCCTACTGAGACGCCGACTGAGGCAGATAGTGGTAGATATAGGCATAGAGAAGGCAGCAGACCCCCCAATCGACAGCGGCAGTGGCTGAGATGCCTACAGAAATGCTGACAGAGGCTGCGAATCCGACTGAGACGCCGACTGAGGCAGATAGGGGTAGATATAGGCACAGAGAAGGTAGCAGACCCCCCAATCGACAGCGGGAGCGACTGAGACACCTACAGAGACGCTGACAGAGGCTGCGACGCCGACTGAGACGCCGACTGAGGCAGAGAGGGGTATATATAGGCATAGAGAAGGCAGCATACTCCTCCAATCGACAGAAGCAACTGCTGAGACGCCTACAGAGACGCTGACAGAGGCTGCGACGAAAACTGAGGAAGATAGGGGTAGAAATAGGCAAAGAGAAGGCAGCAGACCCCCCAATCGACAGCGGCAGCGACTGAGACGCCTACAGAGATTCTGATAGAGGCTGCGACGCCGACCGAGGCAGATAGGGGAGATATAGGCATAGATAATGCAGCAGACCCCCCCCAATTGACAGCGGCAGTGACTGAGACGCCTACAGAGACGCTGACAGAGGCTGCGACGCCGACTGAGGCAGATAGGGGTAGATATAGCTATATAGAAGGCAGCAGACAACCCAATCAACAGCGGCAGCGACTGAGAAGCCGACTGAGACGACGACTGAGGCAGATAGTGGTAGATATAGGCATAGAGAAGGCAGCAGACCCCCCAATCGACAGCGGCAGCGACTGAGACGCCTACAGAGAAGCTGACAGGGGTTGTGACGCCTACTGATACGCCGACTTAGGCAGATAGTGGTAGATATAGGCATAGAGAAAGCAGCAGACCCCCATTCGACAGCGGCAGCGGCTGAGACGCCTACAGAAATGCTGACAGAGGCTGCGATGCAGACTGAGGTAGATAGGTTTAGATATAGGCAAACAGAAGGCAGCAGACCACCCAATCGACAGCGGCAGCGACTGAGACGCCTACAGAGATGCTGACAGTGGCTGCGACGCCCACCAAGGCAGATAGGTTTAGATATAGGCATAAAGAAATCAGCAGTCCACCCCAATCGACAGCGGCAGCGACTGAGACGCCTACAGAGAAGCTGACAGAGGCTGCGATGCCGACTGATACAGATAGGAGTAGATATAGGCATAGAGAAGGCAGCAGACACCCCAATCGACAGCGGCAGCGACTGAGACGCCTACAGAGACGTTGACAGAGGCTGTGACGCCGACTGAGACGCCGACTGAGGCAGATAGGGGTACATATAGGCATAGATAATGCAGCAGACCCCACCCCCCAATTGACAGCGGCAGTGACTGAGACGCCTACAGAGACGCTGACAGGGGCTGTAACGCCTACTGATATGCCGACTTACTTAGATAGTGGTAGATAAAGGCATAGAGAAGGCAGCAGACCCCCCCAATCGACAGCGGCAGCGACTGAGACGCCTACAGAGACGTTGACAGAGGCTGTGACGCCGACTGAGACGCCGACTGAGGCAGATAGGGGTAAATATAGGCAAACAGAAGGCAGCAGACCACCCAATCGACAGCGGCAGCGACTGAGACGCCTACAGAGATGCTGACAGAGGCTGCGGCGCCGAATGAGGCAGATAGGGGTAGATATAGCTATAGAGAAGGCAACAGACAACCCAATCGACAGCGGCAGCGACTGAGAAGCCGACTGAGACGCCGACTGAGGCAGCTAGTGGTAGATACAGGCATAGAGAAAGCAGCAGACCCCCAATTGACAGCGGCAGCGACTGAGACGCCTACAGAGACGTTGACAGAGGCTGTGACGCCGACTGAGACGCCGACTGAGGCAGATAGGGGTACATATAGGCATACAGAAGGCAGCAGACCCCTCCAATCGACAGTGGCAGCGACTGAGACGCCTACAGAGATGCTGACAGAGGCTGCGACGCCGACTGAGTCAGATAGGTTTAGATATAGACATAAAGAAGGCAGCAGACCCCCCAATCGACAGCGGCATCGACTGAGACGCCTACAGAGACGCTGACAGAGGCTGCGACGCCGACTGAGACGCCGACTGAGGCAGATCGGCGTATATATAGGCATAGAGAAGGCAGCAGCGACTGAGACGCCGAATGAGGCAGATAGGGATAGATATAGGCATAGAGAAGGCAGCAGACACCCCAATCGACAGCGGCAGCAACTGAGACGCCTTCAGAGATGCTGACAGACTCTGCGACGCCGACCGAGGCAGATAGGGGTAGATATACGCATACAGAAGGCAGCAGACCCCCCAATCGACAGTGGCAGCGACTGAGACGCCTACAGAGATGCTGACAGAGGCTGCGACGCCGACTGAGTCAGATAGGTTTAGATATAGACATAAAGAAGGCAGCAGACCCCCCAGTGTCTTTTGAAGATTTCCACCTCCGTTCCAATTATGGAAAAAAAAGAGACCCCCCAATCGACAGCGGCAGCGACTGAGACGCCTACAGAAATGCTGACAGAGGCTGCGACGCCGACTGAGGCAGATAGGATTAGATATAGCTATAGAGAAGGCAGCAGACAACCCAATCGACAGCGGCAGCGACTGAGAAGCCCACTGAGACGCCGACTGAGGCAGATAGTGGTAGATATAGGCATAGAGAAGGCAGCAGACAACCCAGTCGACAGCGGTAGCGACTGAGAAGCCGACTGAGGCAGATAGGGGTAGATATAGGCATAGAGAAGGCAGCAGACCCCCCAATCGACAGCGGCATCGACTGAGACGGCTACAGAGACGCTGACAAAGGCTGCGACGCCGACTGAGACGTCGATTGAGGCAGATAGGGGTAAATATAGGTAAACAGAAGGCAGCAGACCACCCAATCGACAGCGGCAGCGACTGAGACGCCTACAGAGATGCGGACAGAGGCTGCGACGCCGACCGAGGCAGATAGGGGTAGATATAGGCATAGATAATGCAGCAGACCCCACCCCCCAATTGACAGCGGCAGTGACTGAGACACCTACAGAGACGCTGACAGGGGCTGTAACGCCTACTGATACGCCGACTTACTTAGATAGTGGTAGATAAAGGCATAGAGAAGGCAGCAGACCCCCCAATCGACAGCGGCAGCGACTGAGACGCCTACAGAAATGCTGACAGAGGCTGCGGCGCCGAATGAGGCAGATAGGGGTAGATATAGCTATAGAGAAGGCAGCAGACAACCCAATCGACAGCGGCAGCGACTGAGAAGCCGACTGAGACGCCGACTGAGGCAGCTAGTGGTAGATACAGGCATAGAGAAAGCAGCAGACCCCCCAATCGACAGCGGCAGCGACTGAGACGCCTACAGGGACGCTGACAGGGGCTGTGACGGCTACTGATACGCCGACTGAGGCAGATAGTGGTAGATATAGGCAAAGATTAGGCAGCAGACCCCCCAATCGACAGCGGCAGCGACTGAGACGCCTACAGAAATGCTGACAGAGGCTGCGTCGCAGACTGAGGCAGATAGGGGTAGATATAGGCATTGATAAGGCAGCAGACCCCCCAATCGACAGCGGCAGCGACTGAGAAGCCGTCTGAGACGCCGACTGAGGCAGATAGTGGTAGATATAGGTATAGAAAAGGCAGCAGACCCCCCAATCGCCAGCGGCAGCGACTGAGAAGCCGACTGAGATGCCGACTGAGGCTGCGACGCCGACTGAGACGCCGAATGAGGCAGATAGGGGTAGATATAGGTATAGAGAAGGCAGCAGACAACCCAATCGACAGCGGCAGCGACTGAGAAGCCGACTGAGACGCCGACTGAGGCAGATAGTGGTAGATATTGGCATAGAGAAGGCAGCAGACCCCTCAATCGACAGCGGCAGCGACTGAGATGCCTACAGAGTCGCTGACAGAGGCTGCGACGCCGACTGAGACGCCGAATTTGGCAGATAGGGGTAGATATAGGTATAGAGAAGGCAGCAGACAACCCAATCGACAGCGGCAGCGACTGAGACGCCTACAGAGACGCCGACAGAGGCTGCGATGCCGACTGAGACGTCGATTGTGGCAGATAGGGGTAGATATAGGCAAAGAGAAGGCAGCAGACCCCCAATCGACAGCGACAGCGACTGAGACACCTACAGAGATGCTGACAGAGGCTGCGACGCCGAACGAGGAAGATAGGGGTAGATATAGGCATAGAGAAGGGAGCAGACCCCCCCAATCGACAGCGGCAGCGACTGAGACGCCTACAGAGACGCTGACAGAGGCTGCGAATCCGACTGAGACGCCGACTGAGGCAGATAGGAGTAGATATAGGCACAGAGAAGGCAGCAGACCCCCCCCAATCGACAGCGGCTGCGACTGAGATGCCTACAGAGACGCCGACAGAGGCTGCGATGCCGACTGAGACGTCGATTCTGGCAGATAGGGGTAGATATAGGCAAAGAGAAGGCAGCAGACCCCCAATCGACAGCGGCAGCGACTGAGACACCTACAGAGATGCTGACAGAGGCTGCGACGCCGAACGAGGCAGATAGGGGTAGATATAGGCACAGAGAAGGTAGCAGACCCCCCAATCGACAGCGGGAGCGACTGAGACACCTACAGAGACGCTGACAGAGGCTGCGACGCCGACTGAGACGCCGACTGAGGCAGAGAGGGGTATATATAGGCATAGAGAAGGCAGCATACTCCTCCAATCGACAGAAGCAACTGCTGAGACGCCTACAGAGACGCTGACAGAGGCTGCGACGCAAACTGAGGAAGATAGGGGTAGAAATAGGCAAAGAGAAGGCAGCAGACCCCCCAATCGACAGCGGCAGCGACTGAGACGCCTACAGAGACGTTGACAGAGGCTGTGACGCCGACTGAGACGCCGACTGAGGCAGATAGGGGTACATATAGGCATACAGAAGGCAGCAGACCCCCCAATCGACAGCGGCAGCGACTGAGACGCCTACAGAGAAGCTGACAGGGGTTGTGACGCCTACTGATACGCCGACTTAGGCAGATAGTGGTAGATATAGGCATAGAGAAAGCAGCAGACCCCCATTCGACAGCGGCAGCGGCTGAGACGCCTACAGAAATGCTGACAGAGTCTGCGATGCAGACTGAGGTAGATAGGTTTAGATATAGGCAAACAGAAGGCAGCAGACCACCCAATCGACAGCGGCAGCGACTGAGACGCCTACAGAGATGCTGACAGTGGCTGCGACGCCCACCAAGGCAGATAGGTTTAGATATAGGCATAAAGAAATCAGCAGTCCACCCCAATCGACAGCGGCAGCGACTGAGACGCCTACAGAGAAGCTGACAGAGGCTGCGATGCCAACTGATACAGATAGGAGTAGATATAGGCATAGAGAAGGCAGCAGACACCCCAATCGACAGCGGCAGTGACTGAGACGCCTACAGAGACGTTGACAGAGGCTGTGACGCCGACTGAGACGCCGACTGAGACAGATAGGGGTACATATAGGCATACAGAAGGCAGCAGACCCCTCCAATCGACAGTGGCAGCGACTGAGACGCCTACAGAGATGCTGACAGAGGCTGCGACGCCGACTGAGTCAGATAGGTTTAGATATAGACATAAAGAAGGCAGCAGACCCCCCAATCGACAGCGGCATCGACTGAGACGCCTACAGAGACGCTGACAGAGGCTGCGACGCCGACTGAGACGCCGACTGAGGCAGATCGGCGTATATATAGGCATAGAGAAGGCAGCAGCGACTGAGACGCCGAATGAGGCAGATAGGGATAGATATAGGCATAGAGAAGGCAGCAGACACCCCAATCGACAGCGGCAGCAACTGAGACGCCTTCAGAGATGCTGACAGACTCTGCGACGCCGACCGAGGCAGATAGGGGTAGATATACGCATACAGAAGGCAGCAGACCCCCCCAATCGACAGTGGCAGCGACTGAGACGCCTACAGAGATGCTGACAGAGGCTGCGACGCCGACTGAGTCAGATAGGTTTAGATATAGACATAAAGAAGGCAGCAGACCCCCCAGTGTCTTTTGAAGATTTCCACCTCCGTTCCAATTATGGAAAAAAAGAGACCCCCCAATCGACAGCGGTAGCGACTGAGACGCCTACAGAAATGCTGACAGAGGCTGCGACGCCGACTGAGGCAGATAGGATTAGATATAGCTATAGAGAAGGCAGCAGACAACCCAATCGACAGCGGCAGCGACTGAGAAGCCGACTGAGACGCCGACTGAGGCAGATAGTGGTAGATATAGGCATAGAGAAGGCAGCAGACAACCCAGTCGACAGCGGTAGCGACTGAGAAGCCGACTGAGGCAGATGGGGGTAGATATAGGCATAGAGAAGGCAGCAGACCCCCCAATCGACAGCGGCATCGACTGAGACGGCTACAGAGACGCTGACAAAGGCTGCGACGCCGACTGAGACGTCGATTGAGGCAGATAGGGGTAAATATAGGCAAACAGAAGGCAGCAGACCACCCAATCGACAGCGGCAGCGACTGAGACGCCTACAGAGTTGCTGACAGAGGCTGCGACGCCGACCGAGGCAGATAGGGGTAGATATAGGCATAGATAATGCAGCAGACCCCACCCCCCAATTGACAGCGGCAGTGACTGAGACGCCTACAGAGACGCTGACAGGGGCTGTAACGCCTACTGATACGCCGACTTACTTAGATAGTGGTAGATAAAGGCATAGAGAAGGCAGCAGACCCCCCAATCGACAGCGGCAGCGACTGAGACGCCTACAGAAATGCTGACAGAGGCTGCGGCGCCGAATGAGGCAGATAGGGGTAGATATAGCTATAGAGAAGGCAGCAGACAACCCAATCGACAGCGGCAGCGACTGAGAAGCCGACTGAGACGCCGACTGAGGCAGCTAGTGGTAGATACAGGCATAGAGAAAGCAGCAGACCCCCCAATCGACAGCGGCAGCGACTGAGACGCCTACAGGGACGCTGACAGGGGCTGTGACGCCTACTGATACGCCGACTGAGGCAGATAGTGGTAGATATAGGCAAAGATTAGGCAGCAGACCCCCCAATCGACAGCGGCAGCGACTGAGACGCCTACAGAAATGCTGACAGAGGCTGCGTCGCAGACTGAGGCAGATAGGGGTAGATATAGGCATTGATAAGGCAGCAGACCCCCCAATCGACAGCGGCAGCGACTGAGAAGCCGTCTGAGACGCCGACAGAGGCAGATAGTGGTAGATATAGGTATAGAAAAGGCAGCAGACCCCCCAATCGACAGCGGCAGCGACTGAGAAGCCGACTGAGATGCCGACTGAGGCTGCGACGCCGACTGAGACGCCGAATGAGGCAGATAGGGGTAGATATAGGTATAGAGAAGGCAGCAGACAACCCAATCGACAGCGGCAGCGACTGAGAAGCCGACTGAGACGCCGACTGAGGCAGATAGTGGTAGATATTGGCATAGAGAAGGCAGCAGACCCCTCAATCGACAGCGGCAGCGACTGAGATGCCTACAGAGTCGCTGACAGAGGCTGCGACGCCGACTGAGACGCCGAATTTGGCAGATAGGGGTAGATATAGGTATAGAGAAGGCAGCAGACAACCCAATCGACAGCGGCAGCGACTGAGACGCCTACAGAGACGCCGACAGAGGCTGCGATGCCGACTGAGACGTCGATTGTGGCAGATAGGGGTAGATATAGGCAAAGAGAAGGCAGCAGACCCCCAATCGACAGCGGCAGCGACTGAGACACCTACAGAGATGCTGACAGAGGCTGCGACGCCGAACGAGGAAGATAGGGGTAGATATAGGCATAGAGAAGGGAGCAGACCCCCCAATCGACAGCGGCAGCGACTGAGACGCCTACAGAGACGCTGACAGAGGCTGCGAATCCGACTGAGACGCCGACTGAGGCAGATAGGAGTAGATATAGGCACAGAGAAGGCAGCAGACCCCCCCCAATCGACAGCGGCTGCGACTGAGATGCCTACAGAGACGCCGACAGAGGCTGCGATGCCGACTGAGACGTCGATTCTGGCAGATAGGGGTAGATATAGGCAAAGAGAAGGCAGCAGACCCCCAATCGACAGCGGCAGCGACTGAGACACCTACAGAGATGCTGACAGAGGCTGCGACGCCGAACGAGGCAGATAGGGGTAGATATAGGCATAGAGAAGGGAGCAGACCCCCCAATCGACAGCGGCAGCGACTGAGACGCCTACAGAGATGCTGACAGAGGCTGCGACGCCGACCGAGGCAGATAGGGGTAGAAATAGGTATAGAGAAGGAAGCAGACAACCCAATCGACAGCGGCAGCGACTGAGAAGCCGACTGAGACGCCGACTGAGGCAGCTAGTGGTAGATATAGGCATAGATTAGGCAGCTGACCCCCCAATCGACAGCGGCAGCGACCGAGACGCCTACAGAAATGCTGACAGAGGCTGCGATGCAGACTGAGGCAGATAGGCGTAGATATAGGCATAGAGAAGGCAGCAGACCCCAAAATCGACAACGGCAGCGACTGAGACGCCTACAGAGATGCTGACAGAGGCTGCGATGCCGACCGAGGCAGATAGGGGTAGATATAGGCATAGAGAAAGTAGCAGATCCCCCCCCAATTGAAAGTGGCAGTGACTGAGACGCTTACAGAGACGGTGACGGGGGCTGTGACGCCTACTGAGACGCCGACTGAGGCAGATAGTGGTAGATATAGGCATAGAGAAGGCAGCAGACCCCCCAATCGACAGCGGCAGTGGCTGAGATGCCTACAGAAATGCTGACAGAGGCTGCGAATCCGACTGAGACGCCGACTGAGGCAGATAGGGGTAGATATAGGCACAGAGAAGGTAGCAGACCCCCCAATCGACAGCGGGAGCGACTGAGACACCTAGAGAGACGCTGACAGAGGCTGCGACGCCGACTGAGACGCCGACTGAGGCAGAGAGGGGTATATATAGGCATAGAGAAGGCAGCATACTCCTCCAATCGACAGAAGCAACTGCTGAGACGCCTACAGAGACGCTGACAGAGGCTGCGACGCAAACTGAGGAAGATAGGGGTAGAAATAGGCAAAGAGAAGGCAGCAGACCCCCCAATCGACAGCGGCAGCGACTGAGACGCCTACAGAGATTCTGATAGAGGCTGCGACGCCGACCGAGGCAGATAGGGGAGATATAGGCATAGATAATGCAGCAGACCCCCCCCCAATTGACAGCGGCAGTGACTGAGACGCCTACAGAGACGCTGACAGAGGCTGCGACGCCGACTGAGGCAGATAGGGGTAGATATAGCTATATAGAAGGCAGCAGACAACCCAATCAACAGCGGCAGCGACTGAGAAGCCGACTGAGACGACGACTGAGGCAGATAGTGGTAGATATAGGCATAGAGAAGGCAGCTGACCCCCCAATCGACAGCGGCAGCGGCTGAGACGCCTACAGAAATGCTGACAGAGGCTGCGATGCAGACTGAGGTAGATAGGTTTAGATATAGGCAAACAGAAGGCAGCAGACCACCCAATCGACAGCGGCAGCGACTGAGACGCCTACAGAGATGCTGACAGTGGCTGCGACGCAGACTGATACAGATAGGAGTAGATATAGGCATAGAGAAGGCAGCAGACACCCCAATCGACAGCGGCAGCGACTGAGACGCCTACAGAGACGTTGACAGAGGCTGTGACGCCGACTGAGACGCCGACTGAGGCAGATAGGGGTACATATGGGCATACAGAAGGCAGCAGACCCCTCCAATCGACAGTGGCAGCGACTGAGACGCCTACAGAGATGCTGACAGAGGCTGCGACGCCGACTGAGTCAGATAGGTTTAGATATAGACATAAAGAAGGCAGCAGACCCCCCAATCGACAGCGGCATCGACTGAGACGCCTACAGAGACGCTGACAGAGGCTGCGACGCCGACTGAGTCGCCGACTGAGGCAGATCGGCGTATATATAGGCATAGAGAAGGCAGCAGCGACTGAGACGCCGAATGAGGCAGATAGGGATAGATATAGGCATAGAGAAGGCAGCAGACACCCCAATCGACAGCGGCAGCAACTGAGACGCCTTCAGAGATGCTGACAGACTCTGCGACGCCGACCGAGGCAGATAGGGGTAGATATACGCATACAGAAGGCAGCAGACCCCCCCAATCGACAGTGGCAGCGACTGAGACGCCTACAGAGATGCTGACAGAGGCTGCGACGCCGACTGAGTCAGATAGGTTTAGATATAGACATAAAGAAGGCAGCAGACCCCCCAGTGTCTTTTGAAGATTTCCACCTCCGTTCCAATTATGGAAAAAAAAGAGACCCCCCAATCGACAGCGGCAGCGACTGAGACGCCTACAGAAATGCTGACAGAGGCTGCGACGCCGACTGAGGCAGATAGGATTAGATATAGCTATAGAGAAGGCAGCAGACAACCCAATCGACAGCGGCAGCGACTGAGAAGCCGACTGAGACGCCGACTGAGGCAGATAGTGGTAGATATAGGCATAGAGAAGGCAGCAGACAACCCAGTCGACAGCGGTAGCGACTGAGAAGCCGACTGAGGCAGATAGGGGTAGATATAGGCATAGAGAAGGCAGCAGACCCCCCAATCGACAGCGGCAGCGACTGAGACGCCTACAGAGACGCTGACAAAGGCTGCGACGCCGACTGAGACGTCGATTGAGGCAGATAGGGGTAAATATAGGCAAACAGAAGGCAGCAGACCACCCAATCGACAGCGGCAGCGACTGAGACGCCTACAGAGATGCTGACAGAGGCTGCGACGCCGACCGAGGCAGATAGGGGTAGATATAGGCATAGATAATGCAGCAGACCCCACCCCCCAATTGACAGCGGCAGTGACTGAGACGCCTACAGAGACGCTGCCAGGGGCTGTAACGCCTACTGATACGCCGACTTACTTAGATAGTGGTAGATAAAGGCATAGAGAAGGCAGCAGACCCCCCAATCGACAGCGGCAGCGACTGAGACGCCTACAGAAATGCTGACAGAGGCTGCGGCGCCGAATGAGGCAGATAGGGGTAGATATAGCTATAGAGAAGGCAGCGGACAACCCAATCGACAGCGGCAGCGACTGAGAAGCCGACTGAGACGCCGACTGAGGCAGCTAGTGGTAGATACAGGCATAGAGAAAGCAGCAGACCCCCCAATCGACAGCGGCAGCGGCTGAGACGCCTACAGGGACGCTGACAGGGGCTGTGACGCCTACTGATACGCCGACTG